>JYFJ02009166.1:0-10484 GCA_000934665.2 Catajapyx aquilonaris | reverse complement strand
GTTTCCGGACACGGTTTCCTATGTCAAAAATGTTTGTCTTGGTCCCCTCTATCACCCCTAGAAGTTTGTCGGTTGAATTCATTTACACCCTGTATATACAAGAGTGCCTTCAGTAATACACCAGCACAAAGCAGTGTATGCTTCACAGCAGTCAGTCCAAACTTGAAGGAAGCCTGCCTGCAAAATAATGTTGTTTCAGTGGTCCCGTCACGATTGCTAATAAGAGTGCTGCATTGCCGGCATAGCATAATATTATAGTAACTACGATAGCCTCGACGATAGCGCTTCTTCCGACGACGTCATCACGCCATTGTCATCAGGATATGAGTAACACCTCAGACCCTTAGAACAATACCATCACGGCAAGAGAAAGACCGACTAACAATTTACTAACTTGCCCTGGTAAGCCATGATTTGGGCATATACAGGACAACCTCCTCCAGAAACACCACTAGATCAGACAGGTCAAAAGACGTGGGGCTGTTGACTATTTGAGCTCTCAAGAAGACTCTGACAAGGAGCAACCGCGTCTTCCCAACTCGAATTCTGCATCGCAATAACTGGAGATGTACACAGTCATGTCAACGGCCTTCCTTGACCATGCAGCCACGACCAAGGAAGAAGAGCAGCAATATGCAGCCGGCAGGACAGGAATAAAAAATTAATGCGAGTTATGAAATTTCGCACGCTATAGTCCACAAACGTCACAATGTCAAACCCGAAGACAAGAAAGGCCTATATTCCTTTTATAGTAACAGACATATAGCTTGATGCCACTATAATAAAGTGCATAAAAAGCCTCTCTTGGTCAGCATGATTTCTGTCACTAATGGGGATTTTATATGCAAAATTGAGCGTACCTTTTCAGACCGCCACACCTATATTATGAGGATGGCTATCCAAGACCTGAGTGGCCACGGAAAGCAGCAGGCTCGACCAGTAATTTGGACCCTTTTATGACTTGATGGAATCTGTTACTATATTTTGCAGGATTTCTTTGCGAGCATAATTACAGTGCCCCAAACCGGTGCAAAGCAAATGAACTTTATATACTCATCTGTACATAGCGACGCTATAGTGATTGTGTACAGTACACGTACAGTACGTCTGTAGGTGCACAAAATTGAGGATAGGCAAGTAAAGCTGTTGAAGTGCGAGTAAAAGGCATGAATGACATAAAATAAAGTTATGACGTGCATTCTAAATTCGTGGCCTGTGCCCGCCTCTACCCGACGGCAGTGATGGGAGTCCGTATACCTGGCCGTCGAGGTGCTCCATCAGTTGACCGGACATGGTGACCGTGACAACCGTATGATATGACACACACTGCTGGTTGGGCTTGGCGAGAATCCCGCACTGCACATATATACATATATACAGGGTGATCCAACTCTGTGGCACCAACAGTTATTGGAAAAATCAACAAGCTGCTTGTTTATAAGCAGGTCGTTGCTAAGAGATCAATAAGAGTTACTTTCTGGAGAATCGGGAATAGCACCTGCTGATATTAGGTCCAATGCCCATGTAACAATATTAATGAGGGAAAAAAGGGTCATCCGTGGGAAACAGGCTGTTCTGGTGTTCGCTGGAGGGTTTCACATGAGGTCACTATAGCTGCCAAACCACAGGCCTAATCCGTCGGAACTGGACAGACCCGGGTGTGTCAATAAATAGGCCTTCTGGTCTGTTCATTGTTGGCCGCAGTTGGCAAAACTGAGACAGGTCAACAGGCAGCGTTGTTTAGTTACCAGCAAATAAAATACTATTGTTACATGGCCATTGGACCTAATATCAGCAGGTGCTATTCCCGATTCTCCAGAAAGAGCCAGGAAGCATCTCTTAGCAACGACTTGCTTATAAACAAGCAGCTTGCGCGATTTTTTCAATAACTACTGGTGCCATAGAGTTGGATCACCCTGTATATATATATATATATATATATATATATATATATATATATATATATATATATATATATATATATAGGTTCATATATAGGTTCATATATAGGGTTCATCGAAGGCACAAACCAGGCCCAAGGAATAACACTGGGAAATAAATAATCATTATTTTATTCTTCCAAAATTGTTGCCACGCAATCTCCAATCTGCTCATTTGGTGAAGTTACAAGAATCAAAAAGAGGGACATGCGCTGCCGTAATATTGCCATTTCACGCATGACTAGTTCTGTTCATATGTGAGTTCGTTGTTGACGCTAACTAATAGTCAAATAAAGATGTTTTTCCTTATGCGCAGCATTGTTTCCTTATAATGTTAATTTATATTCGGCTTCACTCCAGGCCACATCCAGGCCACATCCAGAGATGAGAGCAATAGAGCATCAAGCGACGGAAGTAACACCGTCGTCCTTGATGCTTTCTACCGTGCTGTCAACGCAAAGGCAGCTGCTGTTGCCACCATATCCAAATAATTCCGATAATGATATTTTACACGATAACCGATCAGTAGCCTACAATAAACCAAGAAATCAGACGACCAGATGTGGGTATGGCAACTCCCACGCACGTCAGCGGAGAGGGAATATTATGATTATAATTATTATAAATATGTTATCAAAGTGAGGCGGATCTGTCCAGAAACCTGATGTATGATCCGGACGGTAAAGTACCTGCAACTTACTGCACGTTTCAGTAGGATCACCATTTATGCTACAAGGTTTTGCCTGTATACAAGTTCCATGCAAGTTTTCAGTAACCCTAATAATTTTGGAAGAGGTCAATGTTGAGCCTGCCAACCCTTAAAAATTGCTGCCCAAGTGGTCTAAATAACATAACCCACGGTTGTGAAGGACTGATTTATATGAAAGAAGAAAGACACCTTAATTCCGGTTTGAGCGAAACTTCCAGAAGCAAACGGTCATGCCGACATGCAGTAGCTCTTTTGTCAAATATCGTAAGCCCCAGTGCCCCACCACCATGGAAACTATATTGTAGGTGCTGGGGGGTGTCCTGCAAATAAATCACTTTGAGATCAAGAAAAAAGACGGCCGAGGACGCTCTTGGGAAGTTTGGTCTCTCTCAGTCCTTCATTTTCCCTCCCCATCCCAGATGAGGGGCAAGGGAAACATTCCTTCTAATAGTAATGTGCTCCGACTTTACCAGCCTAACAAAATAACTATAATATATAACCTGACGGACTGAAACGCAAATGCGGTTACAGACTCACTACTAAAGTCACACCTGTCCAACTACCCACGCTGAAACTCACAAAATTCACCGGCAACTGGCAGTCTGCTTAACAGGAGTTACCAAGAAGATATTGATTACTACTAAGCAACTTTTTTCATAATATAAATGTAGTACCGCCACATAAACGTGTCTCAGAAAAGTTGACAAAAAGTTATTTCCATCTATAAGCTAGCAGTACATGCGAGATGTTAAAATAAGCACTAACAAGTAGAGCGACGTGACGTTGCCTTATTTCAAAGAAATCGGCAGCAGTAAACCCAACTAGCAAAGTCTAATCCATGAATTACGTCCAACGTTGCGCGTTTAATCCGTTATATGATCGAGCACTGTCTCTTTTTTTAGATACCACGAGTCACAGCCACTGAAATGCTGGTGGCGAGCAACGGCGGGTGAAATAAGGCTCTAATTTAGGCCTGCTATGTCGACATTGGACGACTGGTATATCCATATACGAACTAGCCGCTATTACTTCTCTAGGTATCAAGGACCACGACCGAAAATGCGGACTCACGAGTAAGAGAACGCCAATCAGTCACTCAACCTCCATGTGTATTTCGACATCGCATTAAATTTTTGGTTTTCACAAGTTCCCTTACGCATAGTAGCCTACTGAAGTCAAAGGACGTCCAAGAATGCACCCCTGGAATATTTCCAGTTTCCACGGAGATTCCATCGCACAACAATAGGAGTAAACAGTGTCAACAAAATAACACTGTTTACTCCTATTGTTGTGCGAGGGAATCTCCGTGGAAACTGGAAAAGTGGGAGGTTCCAGGGGTGCATTCTTGGACGTCCTTTGACTTTTTATTTGATAATTATGAACATGTGAAAGAAGAGCAGTGAACAATGGCATAAAATGCAAATAGTCGTTAGAATCCGTCCAATTCACACACACAAAAAACCCTCCGTAACAACCTGCAGCAGTAGGCCTATAGCTAATATATTAGACGAACAAGAACAGTGATAATAATGGACATTGCGAGCCATGGTAGGACAAAGAATAAGACCGACATAATTATAATTTATTATCAGGTGGGCCTGCTCCCATCTAAATCATATCAAAATACCAGCAGCACAAAATAATGAGAATACCACTGATTAATGCTGTGAACCTCGCATCGAACCTGGCATAGCCACCAGGCAGGAGATGGTTAGTTATTCTGGGAAAATTATATACAATCGTGATACTATACATACGACTTTACTGATAAGAAACATCTCAACTTTGCCTGCGAATTAACATTCTACAACACGACCTAGAGGCAAACCTTTCCGAGCCGTAGCAGAAGTTCCAGGAAGTTGAATATTATTGTTACCTTTTGAATTACCTTTTTAAAATATTATTAAAGGGTCCAGTGTTCCTCCCCAGCATTTACAAGCCAGTTAAATCCAAGAATATGTAGCACATGAGGCGCTCGTTGTATGTACAGTCATAAAAATCTGGCGACCCTCCGTACGGCTGTGTGTACAGGATAAGCTTTCCCAGATTTGAATCAAATCGTCCACCGCAGTATTGACGTTGCTTTGACTTTCTGTCAACTCCGGGAAAGTGCATGTGCTGCTGTAGTGCATTATAGAAGAACGGACACGTTTCCATCCAGACGATTCTAATATATACGTATATGTATGTAGTATATACTCTCGATTCTGCAGAAGGAATGACAAGGTGTATCAGCATGCTCCTGGGGGGATACACGGCCTGCACATCATAATACGCGTATTTTACGTACCAAACATTACCACCTATCAATAAGGAGAACGACGTTTCCTCTCCAACAATCTAGAATGGAATCGCCTCTCAGTGCGCTTACACACTGGGCCAGCTGCGATTCCACGAAAATGATGACAACTTCAATTTTACGCACTCGCAACCAATCGCGTCTTTTGATTACAAAGACAATCGTCAACTGGAATGTGCCATGGGCCTGCCAACAACCTTTCCTGACCGAGGCAACCGACCACAGCACGAATCCTCCAATGACAAGCCAGGCTGCACCACGGCCTGAGAAGAAAATGACGGTGTTTTGCCATGATCTCATGCATGTAATGTAGACAGATATCAGGGNGGGGGGGGGGGGAACCGACGGGAAATAATCGGTACAGAAACGCCATGACTTGCGCATGCTCTTTTCCACAAAAGTGTCATGATGGTCCTTGGCCCTTTCATTTTTCTGTCTGTATTTTTAAAATGAGCATAAGTTGACTGGAAAACCACGACGAATAGGAAAAGTAGTCTCGAATCCTGTCAATCTATTTCCATTCGCCGACTGGAAGGTTCGAAAGTCGCAAAAGGCTATAAATGATCGGTTCCTAAATGAAAACATCCATCATACTCGGTATTAATATGCGCTGCATGCGCGTTTACCACAGAGACTGCATATATGATTTAGGAGATTCAGCCGATATGTTGTATGTAACGCGAAGATATTTCGACAACAAAACTGCATCATCAATGGAAGTCCATCTCCACTTAACGACATTCTTGCAACGAGGGGAGCAATGAGGACTCCAAAGTTACATTGTAAATCAAACCATGCATTGCTGCATCTGCATCTGTTTCGCTAATGCTAGTTATAATTTATTAATTTTTAAAATTAATTAATTAATATTAGGAATTCGCAATATTATTATAGTTCCGGTTAAGTCTGGCCAAGCAATGGCAAGTAAAATCATTCAGAGCGCTCGAGAAACATTTTCATAGACGAAAAGATACGAAATGTTTTACAGACTGAAAATAGACCAAGTCGGGCCACTTGAAGTGCAACGATACGCTTTGAACATCACGAATATTCTGTCTCGGACTATGACACAGGCTTTGACGTACGGTATCTCTGGTTAAGGTGCCTAGTGCAATAAAATAATAGAGACGCAACTTGACGCAAAATATTATTACACCCACCGGGAGTTGTGACCTATACTACACATCCAAAGTGATAATCGTAATATATTATTAAATTAATCATAGTGTTAATAAAAGCGACTGCATATTTACAGGGAAGTGGTCTCACACCCTGCCTGCCATTCCAGACAACATTTTTGTGGCGCATGTTTATAGGCCAAAAAGAAATGATCACATATAATAGCGAGGTGTCGCATTTATTGAATAAGTCAGATTCACTCGTGGTCCAACATTATTAGGCAAAATGACACTGGTCATGAATTTCTTACGACATATGACTGCTGTACACCTTCCTCAACATGGGTTAGTTGCTATGTTTGAAACAGTCACTCTATATGGTTAATTGCTAGAAGTGCACATTGCTTATGTATAAGTGTATGAAGCAGCTGCTTCAATATGATATTAGCAGCACTGAGGTGACAGGAACAGGTTTCATGGGCTTTATAATATTCCATCAGTGTACAGTACAAGATACCATCATGTTCACATTCAGCCGGGATAATCCTCCACCTTCTCCCATTCGATTTTGTTTCGCCTTTTTCGCCTCTGCAGACAAGGATGACCTCGGAGGTCAATAAGTACAATGAGCTACAAACCTTCCCTGTTATAAACTACCCCTATAATGATGCTCCCGGGGCATAATATGTCGAGACCTCCGCATTGATTTGCATCGATATCAAGGGGACATATACGTTATGAAATATGTATTAGATTGCGAAGGTCAAAGGGCGCCTTATTGTGTTCCAGTTCCAACCAAAGGCAACCAAAGGGAACCAAAGGCGACCAAAGCGTATTAATACTCCGCCTCCGTCTCTAGTCGCCGTAAAACTGGAACCGTCCTCAACAGGCACCTCATTTGGAATGACCAGAAACCATGGAAACTGACGAACAACAATCGGCCATCAATAATGATACAACGAGCATCACGGTCGCCACTCTGAGGTTATATATGAAACATTGCAGGTACCCTAATAACGCTGCCATAACAATCAGGATCTATATTCACAAAAGTGAAACAACAGCCACGACAAAATAAGCCAAAGAACAACGATTCACATTGTTGGCATATACCATGACTATGCGACATTTTGACGATCTGACCCAACAAACAATCATGGATGCATGTCACATAGGGAATCGAATCACAAAAATTCTTTTTTTCTTTTCACAACGTCAAGTAGATGGGGAACAAAAGATATGCAAGAAGGCAATCATTCGTTAAAGAAAACACTCATCGTACCAGGTGTGTCGATATGTGCATATACGAGCTGACCTTCGACCTGCTTGACCCCCTTCGAACACAAGGGTGAAGAGTGACCAACCATCCTTTCGCTTCCGAAGCTTCCTCCAGACTGTTTGGAATTATATGTTTGTTGATATTCTAGGGGGTCGTCATGTCTCCCCAAAGGTGGTCATGCTTTTGTCAACAACGACTCACTGTTGCCAACACAAAACAAACAAAAAAATAATTACATCAAGGAGGTAGTGTGTACCAACAGCTTACATTTTTGTTGACCTGTAATGATTTCAATCACATGCCATCCAACGTTCGACTGTTCCTATATGGCCTACCTATAGGGAGTACCACTGCAGGTGTATACACCGGAGTACTGTGTGTACCAACAATAAGTGAGTCCAGTGAGCGTTGGCAACCCTGTCGCCATGTAAACAAAGTGTTCCATTTTGACTACTCGAAAGGGGCCCGCTTTCTTTAATTGGCACCCCTGGGTTGGTTGTTGACACAAGTAAGTCCGTCTCCAGGGGCAACCAACAATCGAATGCATGAGTCAACAGTGTTTGGAACAGTCATTCGAACGGAAGATGGGGTCGGGAGTGGACGCGTGACCTTCATTCTCCGGGATGAAGATGGAGCCAAGGTCGTGGTCGGGGTCAAAGGTCGAACTTGTTCCCAGCTTTTATCTTGTCTAAGGTGTAAACGTATATGGGTATTGTGCCACCAGTTGCACGACAGATATTAGAGTACCAGATAATTATAATCATGTACACTGAATGGTATGTCAGTCGGGTGCAGAGCTTGGATGTTTGTTTGTTGGCATTGCGTATTCCGTCACAGGCATTGTCGTCCTGCATATTCCAGGGAAAAAGTCACGAAGGTCGCTTGGTTGTTTCCTAGAGCACGTCCTGCAGGCCGTAGTTGTTGGAGTCGAGGGTCTGACCTTTCACTTATGGTGATCGATAATTATTATTAATGCTTACGTCCTATATGAAAAATAATGGTCTAGTCATCATGAATTCACTGGTGTCGTAGCGTGCGTTTTTATTTCCTGAGATTCAGCGCAGTGGGCGCATGCTGAACAACCAGGGAAATTTAAAATATCGCTCATATAGAAAAATAAATCGTGCAGTATATTGAAGCAATCTCAGGTGCGGCTGTGAGAGTGTGAGTAATAGAAAAAATAATGCTGGGCTATATATGACTTCATCATACTTGTCATGTTGTCATTGCTCATTTTCGATATACAATCTCTTCGCTCGGCCTGCACATGTTTTGCACGGGCTTCGTCGTTCAAGCACATTTTTGTCCAATTCGAGAAATGTTAAAATATCTTACTGCAGATTGAAAAAAGAATTTATCATGATCCGAGGATCATGATAAATGTGCTGTCCGTTTCCGCGATTCCTGAGGTATCTTCATACCGGTATGTGTATTTAAAGTTTTATCTAGCTGCAAATTATTTTCGCCACATCTAGGGTCCTCTGTATACGAAGGTGCAAAATGTGGTGGAAGAAGGGGTCCGAGTCATTCGCTGCATGCAAAAGGTCGGAAGAAGATGTCTTTCGGGAAGGTGCCCACAGCAGTAAGTCTGAAGAGGCGTCATGTGTCATGGGTTGAGAGCTCTTCAGGTGTTTTGCAGTTTGCAGTCATCAGGTTCTAATCTGTCAGTCGCACTGCGTTATCGCAGGTCCCTGGACGCCACGAGTGAAATGATGCAGGTGTGTCCCTCATACATAGTAACTGTATATGGAGAAGTGCTGCTTTTTAAAGCATATGATGAAAGTCAAGCACCTTCCTAGTTACTACTAACTACTTGTTGATATTGCTCTCGAGTCAAATGATTTTTGATAGTAAAGGATGCTTCGAAATGATAAACATAACAATTTCAGCGCAAGAAATAATAATAATAATAATAATATTATTATTAATAATAATAACAACAATAATGTTTCTGCTGCCCACGATGCAAAGTGTGAAGTGTAAACTGATGGTACCCTTTTGCCATCAAGGAAAGGACGCCTAAGGTGTGTGATGTCGTAAACTCTGTTCTCTTCTGTATACTGGGGGAATGACAATATTTACTTTGCGTAAACGTGATACTGTATATTGATGAGTTAAACTGAACGATCCGCAGGAGGTAATTCCTTTTGCGGTGGGCCGGCTGACTCTGATGACCCCAGTGTCTAACAATATTGCAATGCAAATATCATGTCGCTATATATGCAAGTTGGATAAATTATATATGGCCGCTTTTTATAAATTCTGCCCCACTGTGCGGCGGCTCTGTTGCTTATCTTTGCGTCATTATTCAGGCGTTCACCATAATCGGACATGGAGCCTTATTGATTTCCAATGCGGATTTGATTCTTCAGTACTGATACTTATACTCCGAGAGCTAGGCGGGATAAAGCATAGTTCTCTGACTGGGTAACACAAACCAGAGAAGTCTCTTTTGGGCTCCCAGGTTGGAAACAGACAAAGATGGACCTCCAATCTTTTTTTTTCTTTATTTCTTTATTTCCGTCTCTATCTGTTCCATCTGTGTCGCTTTATCATACGTATAACTACGCACAAAGCCTTTGGCTTCTTCCCACTCGAGAAAACAAACATGCCATCTGTACACTCTTGTTGTGTATTCGGGCATCTGTATCTGTCGGCCTCTACATTATAATCTGCTTGAACTGAAGTCCTTGTTGGCGCAGCCTGACCTTTTGTAATTTTCTACAATTATATATTAAAACCTTGGCTGTCTCTTGCCGTGAGGTACAAACGCCCTAGTTGCAATATCGATGCAGTGGATGTAATGGTGTCATTGTCAATGTTCAATTTATTTTAGGTGTAAATTGTTGAATCTACAAAATCATATTCGTCGAGGCTATCTAATCATTGGTTCGTGTTTCCCTACTGGCAGTCTATACTAGTCCGGGTGCTAAGGGGTTGAACTTTGCATTTTGTGACAAAAGTATGAAACTCGGTACACTTGTCCTTTGGACACTTCTGATCATATCTGGACGTGGAGCCACGATGACCCACCCCGGTGGTGGTCCATTTCGCAGGGTTGCCATAACTACCAGATGCAGCATCCTTTTAGGACCTTGTATTGGGTGACAAAAACATGAAACTCGCCACAATTGGTCTT
>JYFJ02009165.1:0-10473 GCA_000934665.2 Catajapyx aquilonaris | reverse complement strand
ACTCCAAAAGCCCCTTGGTGTGGTATATCTCCGGGTGGCTCAGCTCCGACGGGCTGTGCCACTGTCGGTTCAGGTCCTCGTTGGTCAACCCGCAACGGTGACTGAAAATAATTAACAGCAATTAAGCACAATTTTATTAACCCCTGCCAAAAATAGTCACAACCCAATTCGCAATTCGCATTGTTGTTCCCAGCAAATTATTGATATGCATCGAGCAATAAAACGTCACCTTCCGTTACTCATTACAGGCAATCGTATAAAATTTGCCAAACAATATCCGCAATGAGCTAAGTGAACAAAATCATCCATCAAGCCACGATGCCTATGATTCACTTTGACATCACTGGGTGCGGCAAGCACAATAACAAATACAACAGAGTCCAGACAAAAAAAAAACAATAGGAAACCAGAAATAAAACGGCTACAAAAACAGCTCTTTTGTGTGTTTAGGTAGAGGACATCTTCAAATGTCAAGGTCTGTTGACCAAAGATTCTCCCCACGGGTCCATTTCATCAGAGCTAATTTTGGGGGTCGGAATCTGCCTTTTTAAAAATATTTTCAAAGTATACATCTCATCCGATCAGGAGACTGTCTGATGCATCCGACCACACACACAGAGTGAGATGCACCTGAAAATTTTATGGCCATCATCATCATCACCAACACCTGCTGGACCGGATCATCATCCCCGGAAACTGCTCCTTTTACACCCCACCCCACCTTCGAAAAGCTATGAACCGGGCAAGGCCTCTCTTCCAACAATGCAAGGACCTCCAACCTTTCATTTCGCGACCTGCTTGGCTGAACATCATTGTCGCCTTTAAGAAGCTCATCATCATCTCTCTCAAAAAAAAAGTATGTGGGGAGGTTGTAAACATAAAGCAGGCGCCTCTTGACAAATTTCTTCACTCACAACAAGACAGCTGCAGAAATGTGTCAAAAGAGTGTCGCAATAAAGACGCCATGGGAAGAAAAACCGGGAAAAAACTTTAAAAAAACGTGACATGTCAACGCGTGGGAGAGGAATTTTTCCAACATAAAAAAAAGCACCAACAGGTCGTTCACCTCGACCGGACTTTTTTTTCGGCTAAAAAAGCTTGGCTTCCCCCTATTTTGCGAAGACTGACTCAGTCTCCACATCCTGCCTAGAGAGCCCAACCCACTGTTAAAGATATGGAGAAAAAAACAAAAACAATAGCTGTCCATCTTGAGCAATATTCTCGAACAACACTGAGAGAAATCGAGAAATTTTGGAAAAAAGGGCTGAAAATTAGCCCTTTTTTAGGAGGGGGGGGGGATTTTTTTTTTTTTTAAAAAAAAGGCAAGTGGAAATGGTCACAACCCAATCAACATGCACATCAAATGAAAGAGAAACGGGAGGATAATTCGCCCATGGACTTAGTTTTCTTGGAAAATGGCGATGAATTTCTATGGACAAATCGAGAAATTTGAAAAAAAAGGGCTAAATGAGGCCTTTTTGGGGGGTTTAAAGCGACGAATTTCCATGGATTGTTGATTTTTTGTTGTTGCGCAGTGTACATTTGTGGACGCGCATTGCTATCCTTGCGAGGATTTTTTTTTTCGCGTTTTTCCTATCCTTGTGAGGTATTTTGTCCTTACGAGGTAGTTTTCCTGTACCTCATAGAGAACACACGCCTCACAAGGATAGGGGATAGGGGACGTGCATTGCTATCCTTGTGAGGAATTTTTTTCGCGTTTTTCCTATCCTTGTGAGGTATTTTGTCCTTAGTATGAGGTAGTTTTCCTGTACCTCATAGTGAACACACGCCTCACAAGGATAGGGGATAGGGGGACGCGCATTGCTATCCTTGTGAGGAATTTTTTTCGCGTTTTTCATATCCTTGTGAGGTATTTTGTCCTTACGAGGTAGTTTTCCTGTACCTCATAGTGAACACACACCTCACAAGGATAGGGAAAAATCAGTACAGTACCTCATAAAAACAGTAAAAATATATTTCACCAAAATTTGGTGTGTTTCCTTGTAGGTTAGGTTAGTTTTAAATTTTAAATTTTGAAAAGGCCTCACAAGGATAGGAATGCGCGCCTGTGTGTGTGTCCATCCCATCAAATTGATAATACATCTCCATTTAGCAACGTGAGACACGAGCCACCATTACAACCCTCCCTTAATCAAGGACTAAAATGACCTCAGCCAGGTCGATGGGGTTCATCCTCGTGCGTACACGCCCACAACATCACGAAGTCGAAGGTTGCCAACCGAGCTAGAGAGATGCTCCACGATTTTTTTCTTCTTCATCTTTTTTTTAAAGAGCAGTTTCGCCAGAATATGCAAAAAAAAAAAAAAAAAAACACGGATGTTCCCACGCTTGATTTTAAAGTTGAAACCTATAGCAGCTGGTAAGATGAAGAAGTCACACGCTACTGTTCAGGGGGCGACCTCCTCCTCCAAAGAAATATTGCAAGGGTGATTTACTAGTAATTGCAGTATAATTTCGAGGGGGCGAAGGTTAACGACAAATGAAGCTGGACCACGCCAAATCTCGACAATTTTTGCTGAGGTGGGTGAGCCTTCCTCGTTTGGCAGTGCCCAACCAGCAGCTTCATCCCCCCCATCCTATTTCCACCTCCCCCATCTTTACCACACACAGCCCCAGTCAGCCTCCAGACTTCAATGCTGGAAGCAGCACTCGGCAGTGGTCAGCCATGAGGAGACACTGGGCGTCGTTGCTGACCACCCTGGTCATCCTCAGCACAGGAGCAGCCAACGGTAAGTGCAACGGTCTGACCCACATTTTTTTAAAGAGCCATGTCGTAACGGGGGTATTGACACTTTTTTTTTCGGTAAAAAAAAGGAGACATTATTTACCTGCTGCTGTGGGGTCAACCCAGCCAGTGAAAGGAGGCCTTGGAGACATGAGCGAATTATGACATCACGATATGAGGGAAGCCTTGGGGGGAGGCCAGGAAATAATGCTTTTTTTTTTAAAGAGAAGCCAAAAGGCACCAAACCTTGAAGGCCACTTGGTGATTGACGCTCAATGGATTGTTGTCAGCATTGTTGTTACGCAATCGGTGCTGTACACTGAACATGTCAATTTAATTAGTCGATCAAGACAGTGTTATCGAGCCAGGAAGTGTCTGGACAATCGGTATTTCCTCCCATTTTGAGAATGGACATTAAAAATGTACTTTCCATATCCTCAGGCTGTAATGTCAGAAAAAGAAACTCGGAAGTAACGAACCCCCCGATTGCAATCGACTTTTTCTTTCTTTCCTGTGCGCGGATTCATTTTTTTTTGGGGACGTGTGTTTGATCTGACCAAAAAAACTTGCTTTTGTCGTTATAGGTCAGCGCATCAACACTGTCCTGCTGGATGGCACCCAGTACTTCATAAGCGCCCTGAACCCATACTCGGCCAGGTACAACTTCCATCTGGCGTACCAGTACTGCAGGTCCGTTGGTCTCCAGCTACTCTCACTAGAGACCAAGGAGAAGACGGAGTCTCTCGGAGCATACCTCAGGCAGGAAGGTACCGTTTGGCCCCACCCTGTACACCTATCAAGGCGAATTAATTACACACTCTGTACACATAGGGTATGGCACGAATGACTTTTGGACATCCGGCAACACGATGGGATCCAACATGTGGATCTGGATGAGCACGGGGATGGCCTTCAACAACAGCTTCAGCTTCTGGAACACCAACACCCCTCAGAGGTGATGTGGGTCAAGTGCATCTCGCCTGACCATTGTCCTCATTATATTTCCCACATTATATATAGGGAGAGGTTCAACTGCCTGACCCTGACCAACCAGAGGGGTCCTCGCTGGTCAGCCGAGGACTGCAACAACGAGAAGGAGTTCATCTGCGAGCAGCCCAGGTGCTTCTACTTCAACTACCAGGTCCAGCCATCCTCATCGGGTCCCTCCTCCTCCGCCTCCTCACCTTTGACCTCCGCCTCAGGAGGATCCTCCGGCTCGCAGGGGTAAGCAGGTGAGAGAGAGAGGCTGTGCTGGCTGCGCTGATGACCCCTTCCGCTTTTATCGCATGCCCGCACGCAAACTTCTCCCCCAAAAAAAAGATGATTGGCCAGTGAACCATCCCATCCACACAAAAAATGATGGACCTGATCCTTTACCACCCGAGGTGTTTGGTAACGAGCCGACAGCTGATGGGGTGTCACTTGCTCTCTGCAGGATCATTACGGAGATAATGAGATTATTTATCACACGAACAATACAATTATTTCAGTTTAAACCAGGCAGTGACACCTCAACATGAAATGTCAAAATCGTTGAACACCTGGCCATGGAGCAATGGTCTCTCAAAGGCTTGCATGCAGCACATTTGAAGGATAAAAAAAATACCTTATTACCACCTTGAACCCTGGGCTCATAAACTTTGCATGATTAGGGGTAAGGACGGCAGTATTTTCTTTTTAAAAAAAAGTGGTGGTTGTTAAAATGGGACACTTGCTTCGAACATGAGTGTGTTTTTAAAATGAATGAAAATTTAGCATGTCTTCAGTTTGATATTGCTCTTTTTGATTGTCAGCCAGCCTCCGACGCGTACCCCGTCGGCATCCACGGTGGCCAAACCGACAGTGATCCGCCGGCGCATAACGCTGCGTCCGACCCAGCTGGTGCTCCCAACCAGCTCCAGGAACCTGCCCCCGTTGCGAACGCAGCATCCGGCCATCCCATCCCTGGCCCAACCCTCGCCTTCGCCCACCTCCTCCCAGAACGAACTCGTGCCACCAAACGCAACCACGACCACCCCGAAGCCGCCGTCCACCGGCACAGAGCCTGAGACGGAAGAGGACAGCACCTCGGCTACCACCCAGTCCACCGCGGAGGAGCCGTCTCCTTCCCCTGACGACCTGGCCAGCGCAGCATCCTCCTACAGTCGCAGGCACGTTGCAGTGGTCCCAGCGCCAAAGGCACAAGGGCTGCTTCGGCCATACGGATTCGAGCGGAAGGAGCCGGTCAGCTGGCTCAATTCACGCTTGAGGAAGGGGTAAAATTGGCCGCCCTCTGATTGTTAAATTATTGTCAGTGTACCGCAAAGCATGGAGCAACGCTGCTAGCTCCATGTTGTAACGGTGCTTTCATAAACCTGGATAATATACGAGATAAATCCCATGCATCGTACTCACCATCCGTTGATGACTCCCTCGACGTTTAGCATCGGAACCACCTGCACCACGTAGCACTTCAGCAGGTGCATGGCGTCGTCCGCTCCGGACAGCAGGTAATCCAGGAACCCTTTGACGATCCAGCTGGAGTTGGCTTCACCCGGATGGACCCTGGCCGTGACCACAATCACCTCCCGCTTCGACGAGTCCTTCCTCGGTCCGCCCTCCTCCTCCTCGTCCTGGTCCTGGTCTTCGCTCTCGCTGCCGCTCCTGCTGAAGCTCTCCCCGTGGCTGTGCCGTCTCTGCCTGGAACACTTCGCTTTGCTCCTTTCGTCCGCGGCGGTCAAGCTCAGCACCGGAACCTCGTTTCCGTTCAGCGTGCGGCAGAGCGGGTTGGCAGTGAAGGACACCCCGACTGAATGCGACATGTGATGCCACCGCCAGATGTCCAGCATGAGCCGGGTGTACGTGTACGGAAAGTGGTACGCAATGTAGCAGACGTCCCCGGTGTGCTTGAACGTAACGGTGAAGCTCGCCGTGTAGTAGTTGCATCCGCAGTTTTGCGGCGAAGTCTGGTACCCATTTCTGCAACAAATGATACGCATCATGGCGCCATCGTCAAAAGGTCGTCATAGGGTATGAAAGGCAGTACCTGTAGTAGCAGATGGAGTCTCCGACCCTACGCCAGCATGGGAAGGAGGACATGGCCTCGTACACAGAGTAGATGACAGGCTGCATGCCGAAGTTGAACTGGCTGTTCTGCTTCTCGCAGTTGATCACGTTGAAGGTGTACGGAACCCTCGCTTGCATGTTGCCCACCTCGAAGTAGAACCACTGCAGGTGCTTCGAGGAGTTGACGTCGGGCGAAAGGATCAGGTCGTACTCTCGCGGGCCAGTCTGCGGGAGAGGCACGGCTTCAAAACGGATTCGCTTCCAATACGAAAGAGACGTACCTGAATCGCCTTCCTGAGGTTCCCACTCTCGAATCTCGATTCGAACATGAGGTGTCCGCGCGAGGAGTCTATTTCCCCTAGCATAGTGGCGTCCTGGTTTCCGATCTTCTCCTTCTTCATGCCATCGTCGAAGGAAGATTGCGCCAGGAGGAAGTCCAAGTCGAACACCGTCTTGGGAAGGTTCAGGGCTGCATCGGGTTGGCCCACGGCAGTGATGCTGGGCTTCGGAGATGACGACAGGCGAAGGACGGACGATATCAGCTTCCCGCGGCAGACGCTCCTGTCCTTTTCCAGGAGGGGATCCATCTTGTGCTGCTGGTGGCCGTGATGCTTGCTGTCTCTCCGCGGCAAGAAGGGGTAGTCGGCCTCCGTTTTCTTCTTGTGCTTGCTCAACGGCTCCCTCTTGGCCCCCGGGTGGTAGTCCGGATGGGCAAGCTTCACGACTGGAACCATCGTCCGGATGCGGGTTCCGATCCAGCTGCATATGAGAGCATCGTCCGTGTTTTTGGTGCGGGACAGGAGGAACTGCAGCATGGTGGGCAGCTCGCTGTCCTCGGGCGGCAGGCTCAGGTCGACCACGTAGGTGCCTCGGGGGAACTGCTCCGGGAAAATCTGGCTCGGCATACACGACTTGCCCACCACCTCCAGACCAAGCAAGGAGTTGGCGGGTGGAGTCCACAGCGCCTTGCTGGGCTGGCTCATGAACCGGGGAGTCCCGCCAATGGCTCCTTCCAGGACCTGAGAACGGCCCAATCATCAAAAACCGACCTGCACCAAGCCGCTTTCATATACAAACCTGAAAGGACGAATCGAGTGCGGACTGATCTTCCTTGCACGACTCGGGACATGAGCTTGCGTAGTTCGGAAGAAAGACCAGGTACTGCGAGAGGTCGCTGATGCTTCGGCGGGTGTCACCTTGGAACATGGGGGACGGGCAACTGAAGGTCTTCTCAGGTTCACACTCCCCTCCTTCGTCGTCGTTGTTCTCGTCGTCCTCGTCAGCCATTCCGGCCTCCATGTCCTCCTCGTCCTCCGACTCTTCCTCGCTGCTCTCGCCTCCGTCGGAAGAACCGACAGACGTCGTGTCCTGGCACACCCTGTGAATCTTCTTGCTTTCCAACATACCGTATAACCCTCTCGCGCTGGCTAGCGACATGGAAGACTCCGATATCACCGTTTGCGTAGGCAGCAGAATCTTCACCGGGCTCTCTGTAGACGGGATGGGCAGCTGCTGGCGTCCAGCACACCTCAGGATGATGTGGCAGGAACGTATGAGCAGGGGGTCAAAAGTTCGCTCGTTGGGGCAGCGCTGCACAAAGTCGCGCAGGTGGGGGATGGCGTGGGAGGAAACCGAGCGGCGACCTGCCTTTGTCATGGTGACATGTGAGAGGCAGAGGAGTATGGAGCGGAGCATGCGCACCTGAGCGCGCCCAGTCCCGTGGTTCCATGAGGAGAGGACACGAGTCAGAAGCACCAAGAGGTTCGACTTAACTATGCTACCACACGCCACCTCTGGAAGAAAAAAACGATTAAGGAATTTTAATATGCGCAGAGCACTTCAGACACTCACTGCTCTTGGTGAGTCGCGCGACCACATCCAACGTCAGCTGCAGGCGGGTGCACGGCGACAGTCCAAAGTAGCCGATCAACTTCTCAAGGGTGATCATGACGCCGTCTTTCGCCAGGACGTGCGCACTCGGCACGGTCTTGGAAATGGCCTTGATGATCTGCAGGGTCGGGTAGGCCAGTCGGAGGTTCTCCAGCGTCTCCTTGAGCAGAGAGTGGGCCTTCCTGATGCTGCACTGCAGGCGGGCCCTCGTGCTGAAGTGCGAGTCCTTCTGCGACACAGCCCCGAGGATCCACAGGAGGTCCATGAAGGTTGTCTCGGGAATCTTGCTGTTCTTGTTGTTCGGAGGGAAGGCCATGGAAAGGAGGAGCGGGGTCGCGCTGTGGGCCACCATCTGGTTAGCCGCAACGTTCTTCCAGGTGCTGCTCACTGGAACGTCAGCATCGGTCATAACATGCTTGGTGTAAACATACTGAAGAGATGACGCACCCTTATCTACTTTGTGGACCTTGCTTTTTTGGGTGCTACGTTACACCAGCTGAGCGTTTAATCTGGTCTAATGATCTTGCCAAGAAGTTAGCCTTCACCTAGTGCACCGCTACTAAGTTTAAGTGTCCTCGCAATGGCAAAGTGCTTCCAGCTGAAACTTCCGCACAATCCGCCACAACCTTTCCAATTGTAAATATGAATTTAAAAATAACCGGATTTGACAGCATATGTTTTCACTCAAAAAATCGCATTGCGTCTGATACGCGAAAATACACTTTTTTTCCCTAAATATGATCTGCTGAAATGCTGTCAAATACGCTAACATCCTTCGATTGCAACGCTTCGGTAGCAGTGCCAATTGGTCATTACAAGTACGTGCATGGAAAATGGGATTCCAATTTAAGAACAAACTGGGCACGTTTTCAGCAATTGTTTACGTCTTAAAAAAAAAAAAAAACGCAGCTCATTTTCCCACATAACGTGACACAACGGCTGGGAACAGATCCAAAAAAATAAATTCCTTTTTGATGCTGCCTCCCCTCTTAATTACCTCCCGGAGAAAAACTGTTTGGCAGGACATCACAACACCCGTCCTTCCGAAGCGGCCACAATATATCCCTTGTGACACGCCAACGGTTTGAAGCAAAAAACTTACGCAACCTAACCCACTAAATCTTTGCAAGATGTCTCACCTGTGTTTCCAGCGACGCACATTCGGAGGAAGGATAAGAGGCTCACGTACGTGACGCTGTCCTGGAAGTTCTGAAAAATCACGGGAAGCAATCAGCCGTCACATCAAGTTCAGCCGTCACATCAAGTTCAGCGATCTCCACTAAATGAGAGGCCTCGGACCCGCAAAAAAAACAAGCAGGCAATGGGCCAAAGACACCTGCTACATTACTCTCACAAATTTTTTTTTTGGCTGCGGCCTGTGTATGTCAACAAAAGCCAGCAATTAGGGCAGTTGGCAACATCCGAATGTAAAAGGATGCTGCCAAGTCCTTCTTGCAAGGTCGCATACCCGTCACGGTCGACCCTTTTTTTTCCGCAGCATTAATAAACATGCGGATTCCCACAAAAATACTATTAACTCTGTCCTATCCAAACGGTCTCACCTCCGCAACTTTCAGAAGAATCCTGATGCCCTCCGGATGCATTACGATAGCTTCCAGGACTTTGTCAGCATCACGTCCGGTCTTTTCTGCAACATTCAGACGTTAATTATCAAGTTCTCTACGAACAGTTTCGACTCACCATTTAAACGCGCAGTTAGGCACCTCACGGCCTCGATCTTCTCCATACGAGCACCTCCTTTGCCGCAGCAGCCATTCAGCTCGTCCAGCCACAGATGAATCTGGTCAGCCATACCGCCCATTCGGATAACCTGCCGAAGCAAAAATCTGATGAGTACGACACCTGTCACAGCACAAAACGTCACCCGTTAAACGATTGCTTATGTCACACCAAGTATTTCAGGTCTTGCAGCCGTTCCAAACGCTTGAGTGACATAAGTATGGCAAACACTCATCGCGCTTACATGCCCCTCATTCTTGACAACATAGTTACATTACGACGGGAGGTGCACGTAACACAGGATAAGACAAACGGCTATCAGTAACAGAATATTTGGAACAGCCGTTCGAATGCGAACACAGTCAATGACCTTTATGGTCAACCCAAACAAGGTCAATGACCTTTATGGGTCGAACACAGGGTCAGTGACCTATATGGTTAATTTGAACACACCTTTTATGACCTCTTTCTTTATCTCACGAGTTCTAACTACCTCTTTCTTTAACGCATGAGTTCTAACTAACTTACCTCTTTCTTTAACACATGAGTTCTAACGACCGCTTTCTTTAATGAACGAGTTCTAATGACCTCGTTCTTTAACGCAAGAGTTCTAACTAACTTACTGCTTTCTTTAACCCATGAGTTCTAACTACCTTTTTCTTTAACCCATGAGTTCTAACAACCTTTCTTTAACACATGAGTTCTAACTGCCTCTCTAAGGCATGAGTTCCAGCGACCTTTCTTTAATGCACGAGTTCTAACGACCTCCTTCTTGAACGCATGAGTTCTAACCACCTCTCTAACGCATGTGTTCTAGCGACCTTTCTTTAATGCACGAGTTCTAACGACCTCCTCCTTGAATGCATGAGTTCTAACTACCACTTTCTTAAACAAACGAGTTCTAACTACCTTTTTCTTTAACCCAGAGTTCTAACTACCTTTTTCTTTAACCCATGAGTTCTAACTACCTTTTTCTTTAACCCATGAGTTCTAACTACCTTTCTCTTTAACCCATGAGTTCTAACTACCTTTCTCTTTAACCCATGAGTTCT
>JYFJ02009164.1:0-10478 GCA_000934665.2 Catajapyx aquilonaris | reverse complement strand
AGCCATAATTATGTCAAAGGTTACTACCAAATCAATGACTTACACCTACATGGAAAAGTATTTCATAACCCGAGCAACGCCGGGTATCCTGCTAGTACTATATAATTTGATTTTGGCCTACATATTGCTAAATCACTTCTTTTAGTAATGCAAAACCAAATTTAATTTTATCATTCATACTTGCAGTGTAAGTTCCACTAATGTGGTAATCATACACATTCTTTGAGCACTTGGTTATTTCAATATTGTCTCACTAGGCGTTGTTGGAATTGCCCATTGTCATGTTATCCTGCAAAGTAATTGTCTCATAACGCCCATATGCTTAAGACTGACAAAATTGATATTCAGTGTGACCATAAGATATAATCTCCTATTGTTGCCAGTGTCTTTAAAAAAATTACCACATTCTGCAGGAGGTGACATCATCCGTGGAGATGGAACTGGATCCATCAGCATTTATGGGCAGAGTTTTCAGGATGAAAATTTTGATATCAAGCACACTTCTCCTGGATTCCTAAGCATGGCCAATTCTGGTAAGTAACATGAATGAGGTTTGCAATTAGCAATATTACTCTGCCTTCCAAATTGCAGGAAAGGACACAAATGGCAGCCAATTTTTCATAACTACAGTTTCAACACCATGGTTGGATGGGCATCATGTTGTCTTTGGAAAAGTACGCCCCATTAATTTCTGACAGATCTTTTCAGCAAGTAATGTTGTGCCTAAAATTTTTCAGGTAATTGATGGATTTGACGTAATCCGCAGAGTGGAGCAGCTTGACACAGATGGGCGGGATCGGCCCATTAAGCCAGCAACAATAAGGGCCTGCACCGTTGTACCAGTGTCGACTCCATTTTCTATTGACACGTAACAACATGCAACATTCCATAAGTTTTTTTTGCAATTTTTTAAAATATGAAATTCAATTTGGTACTAGGTCACAATGGTGCAGGCAATAAAATGTAGGCAGGTTATTAATACCACCATTTATTTTAGTTCTTGGAATTTCTCATGTCCCACAAGTTACTTAATCTTATCAAGATTTCTAACAGTCTTGATGTAAATTAAACGCAGCGAAATATTTCAGACTATGAAACATGCCACATAATGTTACAAACACTGTGCAGATTACAATAGTGCATATACTGTATAAAGGTCTAATATATATTCCGATTGATTGCCTCTGATCAACAGAACAATGCAATCTCACTGGTAATAAATTTACAACACCACTGGGTGGAGGAGTTTACAATAATGCTTTACATGCATCACACAAGGGGGGAAAAAAGTTATGAAGTTAGATGCATTTAAGGAGAAAAGAATCTCACATTGAGTGTAATTTAAATGTGACAACGTGCCAAAAAATGGGTAAATGCTAATTATGGCACAATATATACATCGATAATAGTGGGTACTTCATATTTGCAAATCTCTCCAGCCATGATAATTCTGAGTCATGGATGTTGCAGAATTTGCATTTCTGTTCTCAGAAAATGGTCAGGTGAGTTAGTATCTTTTTCAAGTAGCAACTGACGTATTTACCATTTGCAATGTGACTTCAAAGTTTTTTTTCCATGTTGGCTGTGTACCATAAATTGCACTTGAGATCACTTTCTACAAACAGCTGGTTTACCAATAACAATGTTGATTGTACAATAGATTGTACATTGTAGTGTTAATACTTATCAGTTTCTTTAATAATATTGATATTTCTCGCACTTCCAGTCTGTGCAATGGAAAAAAAAAAATCCGTAAAATAACAGCAAGAGGAAGTCTGTTGCAAATGGACCATTTTTACATTAACAATGTGAACATGTACTTTTCCAGGCTACCAATTGCAACAAATTGTTGAATAATGCTTCCTTGTTACAATCCTTCCCTCCCTGCACATCCTCTCATCAACAGCCACAAATATTAAGGCTGATTGCACCACCTACAGCTAGTTGGTCAAGGCACTCCTGAGAGGGTTTCCGTTGCACCAACCTGTGCCAAGATAGGAGAGCGCATAAGAGCAGCTAGTGCAATCAGCCCTGAACAGATAGTGGCCATGTAACTGCAACCACAAAAAGGCACTAAGCTACCACCATGACCAATTCTTTCATTAGTTTCAGTGTTCTGAACATCCTGACACCAAAATAGTGGAGGTGGGGGGTTGGGGGCATAAATAAATTTTATTCAACATTCTCACCACTCAGCCCACACACACAACACAAGAATCCTATTGCCATAAATTAGTAGACAGTGTGTGTCCATTGGCCTGCTGGAATTGCACTTGCCCAAACTGTGGCTGCATTTGTTGCGGCATTGACTGTGCCATTGGCAGAGACTGTGGCCCAGAACCACCAACATATCCTGAGGGCATACCCCCCATCAACCCACCCATTGCTGGAGCTACTGGCATGGCTGCTCCAACACCCATCATTCCTAGGTCAATGCTGGAGGGCTGGCCTGAGATGGACATGGCTGCCATCTGCTGCTGGTACTGTGCCATTGGGTAAGCTCCTCCTGGTTGATTGTAGTAAGGGTTTGGGTAAGGGTTGGTGGCAGCATAGAACTGCTGAGGCTGGCTTTGCGGCTGGGACTGATTGTAGAGGGCGAGGATCGAGTCCTTGGTGAGCTTCTGTGAAGGATCCACTGCAGATGACAATGATGGGGCTGCAGGCTGGTTGAAGAAGTCCTCCTCCTCCGAAGATTTCTTTTGGACTGGAGGAGTTGATGATGAGGGAGGATGTGGGGCAGCTTCTTGAACTGTGTCAGACCCTGGAATTCATAATGTAGAAATTTCAGAATAACTGGATCAGTCAATAGTTGTGCAATTACACAGGGGTTGTTAGTGGTGGGTGCAGCCCTGGAAAGATCCAGGTATCACACTATACTTGGGAAAAGCTCTACAGGAAGGGACTCACCCACAAATGCACCAAAAGGGTCGTCTCCGCCTACATCCAAGCTGGATCCTGATACATTGCCAGAAGCTGATGTTGCTGGTGCTGGTGATACCTCCAGGCTGAGGAGATCTATTCTGGGTGCTTCCTTGTCCCTAACCTTGGGTTTTCCAGGAGGAGTTCCCAATGGTCCAGGAAGAACCCCCGAGGAAGAGGATCCTTTCGGCTTGGGTATGGCTGCTGGGATTGGACTCCCACTCCCTCCACTTCCCTTCTTCCCCCCTTCCTTCCTCCGTATCATTTCTTCAATTTCCTTGTCCCAGTCACACTTGGGAGGTGGGCTGGGGACCCACTCCTTGGCCACATATTTCTTTTGCTCATATTTTGCTCGAACAAAAGCCTCCAAAGCAGAGTCAGTTTGGGGCCTACGGAAGGAATCAGGCAGGTTTGCTTCATATACAGCACGTGCCCTACTGTTCCCCATCTGTTGGAGGCGAGCCACCTGCTCTGGTTGCCAAGAGTCTAGGTTGACTGACTTCACCCTGGAGATGTGGACACCTAGGTTGCGGTGAATCCCTGCACATCGAATACACAGGAATATGCCCAGATTCCATGAGGCCCAGCGAGGTCCTTTGGCATCACAGTCAACGCAGTACTTGTTGTCCTCGTCTCGCAGCATGGTTGACAGAAGGGCCTGGCACTTCTCCTGGATCAGCTTCTGCTTCTCCTTCTCTAGGCGGGATAGGGTTGACGACATGACTGTTGCTTCTGCAGGTATTGCGTAAAGAAAAGCAAAATGTCAGCCAATATAATGAATTATGTGAATGCAAGTGACGTCCCTTCATTTTGGTTGCCACCTTTCCTTTTCATTTATTACACTCATGTTGACTGCAGGACAAAAGTGTAATGCTGACCTGGCCGATACATGCTATTCAGATTAAGGGTATTGTTGGATACTAGGCCCCAGATTTAATAATGCATCCAACTTTTGAGATAATCCATGTTCAATTAAGTGCACTTTTTAGCACGTACATTCTGAATCACTGTTTATGATAGGTCCCATTCAGTTACTACCTCATTGTTGTACTGATGGATCTTTTTTTTTTGTACAAACCCAATGAACTTTAAGCCACTGCCTTGAATAATTGAAAGATTTTGCCAGAGAAGGACTCACGATTCTCAATGTCACTAAAATTACTGAGTGACGTTCAAGTGTTCCATAATTATTTCAAGACCATGGTAATCTCTCTGAGCCTCTCCTCTGATAATGTCTGACCCACACGTTCAAGATGTGCAAATGAAAAGTTTTCATCACCAGACTACAACCTTTGTTTGAGGCTCTGTGAAACGCCTGCATTGCACACATGCTAGTTCCACGCACCCAACACTTCCAGTCGCTGCTGCAATCATTCAAAGGCAGTTGTATTAACTGCACTGGTGTCACTAGGCTGGATGTGCAATAATAATAACTCGGAATAAACGAACAGTGTACGGTTGTCGTACCTGTGCCGATTAAGCCCGTCTGGCTCCCGTCCTTCTTCCCTTTGGAGAAGGCACTCGAGGATAAGGCCGGGGAGGAGGAGGGGCAACAGCCGGGCAGTCACCCTCCCTTTGGCCCCGGGGCTAGAATGCGAGGGGCGGCCCGTGGAGTGTGTGGTGGAGGCAGGCAATCAGCGGAACTTGAGGTCTGGAGAGTGGAGGCTTGGTGAGGACGGCCAGGCCAGGGGAAGTAGGGGAGGAGCCAGCCAGCCAGCCAGCCACGGCCACACAGGGGGAGGAGGAGGACACGGCCACTAATCACTACTCCGGCGCATGGCTGCCAACATGAACAATATTGTTACGAATCACCACTAGCTGTAATATTTGAAGAGAATTGGGAGCTATTTGGTGCTGGCTGCATTCAACATGTACATGTGCATAGCAGTTATTCATTTATCGTAGTATTCGTGCATGGTGCATTCCCAACCATGATTTAACCCTGCGCGTAAAAGACGACCCTACGTGAGTACACATGTGGTGCCTTTTTTGATTTGTCTGCAAGTACCGGATGCTCCCTCGGAAGCCAAAAAATACAAACGTAATGATCATAACTAATATTGGTAGCCATGTAGCAACTAGCATTCAAGTTTTGTAGTTATTTGTTGCCACCCGTCATGTTGGCATCTCTGGTAATGAAATCAGGGTTGCCGGCTTTTTTCGTACTGCTCAGAAGGACATTCTTGCCCCAACTAGTGACACGAGTGAGCGTATGAGCTTTTCCGTTTGCCCAAATAAAACTGACCGATTCAATTAGGGCCGTGAAAGCACGACAAATGAAGCCAGAGTAGGATCGAGTGACCTCTGCGTCACGTGCCCCACGTTTCTCTTTTCTGGTTGGCTACTCTGCGTGTGCCGGACGAGCGCCAACATGGCTATCGGGCGATTCTGCCTTCAATTGTGATCCGCCCATTACGGAAAGGTTTCCGAGTATTCCGACGTCCGGTCGAAGCGGGTCGAAGACACTGACCAGGGTTACGATCCACTGAAAGGTAGAAAATTGAGTATGGGGAAAGTCAAGAGTAGGAGCGACTGACTTACTGGAGAGTTGATGGGCTGCAGGGGTGACAGAACTCTGCAGGGCCGACATTGAGGAGAGCAGAGGATGGAGGGAACATCAATGGCGGGCTGCCCCGTAGTCACGGGGATATCCCCGAAGCGAGGGGATCCTGGCACACAAGTCATCATCCGAGGGGAAAATCTAGGGACCGGACAAGCAGACCTGTTTGGTACGTAACACCTGGATTATTTGTAGAACCAAGAATGGTGAAACCAAGAATTGATGAAACATAGCATGCCAGCCACCCTGGAGTCAACATTGCCATTATTGAATACTTATTATATTTGACTTGTCACAGCCTGTGTGTTGTAAAATGAAGATTTGGGGACTGGGTGTTACTTGACCAGAATGGCTGTAGCTAGTTAGGATTGCCCAGGTCGAGCCCAGGTTAAGTATGTTCTGTCCCAAACACATGCATATTTGCATATGGAAAAGTTCTGTGAAGTAGAAATTTTTATAGGCTACATAATTATCCAGTAGGTCGGCGGTTCTCAACCTATGCCACATCGGGGGGCCCTTTTCATCCATCCGCCATCCCCCGCTGCAAAAAAAAAATAACTGCTGCAATAGGTGTTGTTTTGGAAGCAGTAGTTGCTGTATTTAAAAGTAACTGTAAGGTTGCTAGATGAGAAAGGGAAATGAAAGCACTAGGCTCAGTGGTAAGGTCCTTTCCACTTTTCTGTCACTGGTGATTTCAGATCATCTGAATTTATTCCAAAATTACTCCCTATTACCTCCCTTGGGATCCGTCCCCTCCCGAATATGCCATGGCAGGTTGTGTATGTTGGTAATAATAAAAGTTCATGTGATAGCATTCAAATGTTTAAAAAAAGTGTTACCTATATTTTTAAAATTCCCACTTGTTTTCTTCTGCAGCATTGACAATATGTGGGGTTGATTGCCTGATGGGGGCTGAATGGATCTCCTCCACAAAAATAAAAACAACTGCCATGTTGTGCAAAGGAGAAGGGGACATTATTGTCACCACGCTCTCTGCTGGGAAGGGGACAAGCACTGTCAAATTCCAAGGTAATATCTTACTTTTCCAACTATAATAATAGCCTGGTGCTAATTGCTAATGCTGTAAATCAATTTCAATTTGTTACTTTTGTTTTCAGGTACTTTTGAAACAATTGAGCCACACCGAGAAGTACCAGTTTGGGTGGATGAAACTCATGCCACTAGTGCTTTTTGGAATCGAATGCGCCCTCTTTCACCATCTGTTTATCAGCCAGAAGATCCGCTGAATCTCTCTGTTGAAGAGAGTGTGTAAGTTACTAACTTAATTGAGTTTGTCATATATTGAAATATTGCGGCATTGCTACATTCACATTTTAAAATATTCTCTTGTTCCATCGACCTTAATAAATAATACTGAACAAGAAAATTATGAAAAATGTGCATGCTGCAATGGACTTGAAATTGATTCCTAGGAAAAGTTTCCTATTCCAATGAGTGTCTGCTGCTACTTTTAAGGGATCCTTCCAAAAATGAAAGTTGCAGAGTAAATCTTTACTAAATGCAAATGACTATTCATGGTATGAGTAGTCAATTTGCAAATAATAGCTGTGTACAAAAAAGATCGCTGCCAGAAAACACTGATTTGTCATGCCCAGGAATGCAACTGTAGCCATTGAGACACTTTTCTTTCTCATGTTTATGTGAACAAGGCTGGTCACGCTTGGGAGTTCAGGTCTCATTCAGGAGATTAGCCTGATTCTTTTTGAAAGGAAAGAGGGTTCTGGACCAGAGTGACTGCCCATTACATGGTAGGTTGTGTCAAGAATGCCGAAAATGAGTGTTTTATACTTTATGGGTAGCACAAGCTAACCTCATCCGGAAACCCCCTGACATGGTTAACATGTTCACAGTGAAATCTGAATCATGCAAGGGATGATGTGTTTCAGTTGCATTTCTGTGCACAATAAAGCAGTGTGTTTCTGCTCAGTGAAAGAGAGACCGGCTTCTGCACGGATCAAGAGAAACGCAAGCCAAGACAAGCTATTATCCTTTTTGTTCCAAGCACGAGAGTGATATGATCATGCATCGGTGAATACTGTAAATTTTGCTGCTGTCCTGCATAAAACTCTCCCCATGCTATGCACAGCTTCATAATTTTCAAATGCCCTACCCATACCTTGAAGAATCATTTGCATTTCGTCTAGCTTAACCCCCACACTTCAATTTTTGGAAGGTTCCCTGGAGTAGGATTTGAAAAGTCTTTATATTAACTTGTAGGTACAAAGTTGACTTAAATATTTGCCATAATGCAGGCACCTATTGAACGGATACCATGTAATATTGCACAATTTTTTTTTTAGGAAGAAGTACCCCACAGAAGAGCTCCATCAGTTATTTTTGGAAGGGTCAAGCAACATTCGCTCACAGAAATTTGTTCCTGAGTGGTACTTGCTTGAAAACTACCATTCAACTCCAATGAAAGATTTAAAAGCAGGACTGAAGTTTCTCAGCCGAAAAGTAGAGTCTCACAAAGTTGGGCAGTTGTCATTCCTGAAGGTACATACCGACAGTATCTTATTGTTTGAGGTTACTGTGGTGTAGATCTTGTGCTTTTCCTGCACCTCTTTCCCACCTCCTGCAGACATGTGCAGCATCAACTCAATTCCATTATATTTAGATCAGGTTGCACCCTTCTAACTGTTTAGAGGAGTAATTATTGCTAATAATTGGACTTGATTTGAGTGGGAATGGATACACTCCTAATAGAGGCATGCATTTTTCTTAATAATTCAAATTATCACATGAATTGCCCCTACTTTGAGATGTACAAAGAACGGATTTCTAGGTTTTTACCTACTTTTTATTTTGTAGGAAGAACACCGAAACCAAAATATCCCTCTGTTTCATAATACAAGGACTTCAAAAATTGTAGTTTTATCAAACCTAAAATTGCCTATTTCAGGACCTAAGTGCCTACCTATTTGAGGGTTTTTTAGAACCTAGAAATCCATTCTTTGGTGATGTATATGCAAGCATCTTGTAATACTGATACTTTTAATGATTAAGTTCAACTTTGTAATTAATGGCACTTACTATTTCCAGTCAAATGTAGGATGTGTCTTGACACAACTGGATACTCTGGTGGTTCTGAAAGAAGCCATTGAGGAGAGCAAAAAAACCTTTGGGGACAATCCCACCAAGAAGGTGGAAGATGCCATCATAGGTAATTTATTATTGCATGCTTTATAGTTTGTAAAAATTTAGATTGAAAACATGCACTGAGATGGTACTTGTAAAATTGCATAATAATTCTAATGAAAAAATTAGGAAGGCTTGCTGCTTTCTTTTTGTGAATGAATTTCTACTTTATGTTGCATTTAGATGCTTTGTTTATTTTTCAGTCTCTCAGTCAGAAGCCAGATCTCTCTTTGATGGAGTGTTGGGCAGGAAAGACCAAGCTGATGCAAAAAGAAGTGCCCTGACAGTCCTTCAGAGATACAGGTTCCTCTTTAGCTTGCCTACCAACATAGAGAAGAACATCCAGAAGGGTGATTATGACGCTGTGATAAATGATTATGCAAGGGCAAAGTCATTACTAGAGAACCTGGAGATGCAGATATTCCAGAACATCTATACAGAGGTGGAGCAGAGGATTAATGGCCTAAGGAATTCCTTGGGGCAAAAGCTGCAAGAAATGCCGTCATCCTTAGAAGAACAGAAAAAACTCATAAGGTAAAAAAGTACTGTGGAATGCCATTATGCTGAACTCCTGTGCAATATAGTATTTATGCTTGTCATTATGTTGAGGGATCAACCTACCTGAAGTAACTCAGGGAGTTATTGACCACCCTATATTATGCACATCCGTAAGAAAAAAATTTTGTAACCCAAGTTATTACATAACAAAGCAGATTATGTTGTGGTTAGCCTGGCTGAAAATTTGTCTGATGTTGTATTAATTTATCAGGAAATACCAATACCATTGCTGTGAACAGTTTTTTTTAATTATTATTATTATTTTTAAATAGTGGGAAGAATAATATAATTTATGTGTATGGTTATGTCCTACTTGAAATGTGTCCTTTCAGAAATTTGGCAAATTTGGAGACTCCTGGAGATAAAGCTTGGGACTGCATCACCTGTCAGTACAATTACATCAAACAGTTGTTGATTACCTGCTTTAGGGAATACATGGCAGCAGACACTGATGCAGAGAACATAGGTATGCACATAAATCAAGCTGAGTAAAATTATGACCGCTTACTACGTACAAGTAATGAAGTGTATCATGAGCAATGAATGTGGCATTGATTTAATTTTGAAATCAGTACTTTACTCTGAGTCAAATATTAAGAGAGGATGGCATGATGTTGGAATTTGCATATGAATGACAATCATAATTTAACTGTAAAGGTCAAATTTTATTGCCAGTAACTGCTGGATGAGGAATTAAATGTAATACTTCTGACATTTGACTTCCTGATTATGATATGTGGCGTGTCAATACTTCTGGCAGGCTTATAGGGCCAGTTGTATCATGCAGGAACTGTAAGCATGTTTTAATTGGACTTTTTCATAGGGGATATGGGAAAATGTGTATTCATACAATTATTTATTTTGTCCAACTTCACACCAAAATGTTATATACAGTAGAACCCCAATTATCTGTCACCCACGGGACTGAGGTATCGTCGGATAACCGAAAAGGTTGGATAATCCGAGGAGCAAAAAAACTTTAATAAAACACAACAAAAAACATGAAATAACGTACACTATTATGGTTTTCTAAGAAATAGTGAAGTATTTATCTTTACGCACACACTCTACTGTACTGTATTTACAATTTAACTAACAAGGGAACCTCTCGAAGTGTCACTCGAAGTTCAAGGTGAAATATTTTTTTTTCGGGTTCCTTATCAGCCAGAAGGACAAAACCCTTCTGGAGAAATCCTCGATCTCAAGCGTTTTCGAGATACAGGGGTCAAAAGGTCAAGAATGGACCACTTTACGAAGGCCCTGGGGAAGCTATCATTAGTGC
>JYFJ02009163.1:0-10483 GCA_000934665.2 Catajapyx aquilonaris | reverse complement strand
ATTTTGGGCATTATTGCTGCTGTTCTTCAGGCAATTCAGAGCGATTTGCTTGTTGTTATACCAGTTAGAATGCCAGCAAGCTACCATTACGTTATGTCCATAATAATCATCGGTTCACCCTATGTATGGTATATGTTTGATAACTCTGGAGAATATTTTGTCTCCCAGCAGTAATGCGTACTTCTGTAGAGAACAGCAGTATTGGCCATGACATCAAGCCTAAATTATTAATAGTGCCGGTCACTTCCGTCATTTCCATAATAAATTATTGTAGCATAAATGTTGTGGTCATCATTTCCATTAATTAGAGTTTAACTCGGTGCAACTGCTCCACTGAAAGGAGGCCACAGTCACGTGTATTCCGGTGTTGTTACGCGTGCGGCTCATTAATTTTTAAAGAGGCGTATCGATCATGAGGCATGGCCACGTGGCCTGGAGGCGCAGCATCCGTACTATACAAACATGATCAGCAATAAGGAGCAAGTCTATAGGTGAATATCAAAATATTAAAAATGATATGATTTTAAATGCTTCCGTAATTCGTCATGTTCTGCTTCGTTATTTTTATCCCTTCAAACTCAGAGGTGGGAACCAGATGGGAACTAACCGACCAGACGTCTGCTGTACAACGCATAATTATGCCGGTCTTGACATACTTCGCATTTCAAGTCATTTTCATTAATGAAGCACTTTGCATGAGGGGCAGCGGCTCCAGTTGCTGAAACGCTGATCAGGTATTTTCATGCACGACAGGAGGTTATTGAGACAAGCGGCATTTTCAGGTACAGAGCAAGGAACGTCAGACAATGAAGTGGCCAACCGCCTCATGATGAAAATAAAGAAGGTACTGTTGTGTATTAAGGAGGACCGACAATAAAAGGCGTGCTTCACTCAGCCAAGCTGGGTTTATTCTAGTTACACCTTTCCTCCGCAAGGAGGCAGCACACTACACACCTCCCGCTAGAGGCAGTATGCAACAGTAATAATTACTGGACCTTCTTTCTTTACTACGAAACATGCCATGCAAACAGAGAGACCAACACTATCTTCACACGTATCGGACTACATTTCCCATCAGATAATGTAGAGTTCATTGTCGCAAGTCTCGTCGTTCCAGCGGAACTCCACGGTTCGTGTCATTTCCAGGCAGTGTTCATTTCCCTTCCAGTTGGACGGCTGTCCAGGTTCTGCCTGGCGACGGGGATAAGATAGAGCGCTAATTATTAGAATTAATTATTAATTTAATTATTAGCGCTCTATCTTATCCCCGTCGCCGTGGTTACCGAACTGGCAGTCAGCGCGGCGCTGCCAGATCGTCGCGTTCTTCGTGCGAGTTGTTATTGTTCATGGAGGGGGGTATTTTCGATACCAAAGTTTGGCCAAACCAAGACTGCCACACTCGTGCCCTTTCACACACTTACGGTAATTCGCCGTACAAAGGTCGTGACGCTCTCTAATTTCACTGGTACCGACATGGAAAGGAGTGATTGCGGGTCAAAATAAAAAACTGTATCTGGCCGCGGCGGCCGCAAATATCGCCCCAGGAGAAAAATAAGCGCACCATCTCAAAGTGCAACCCTTTCGCGTCCAGATACTCCAGTTCCATGCCGATACCTCCATATTTGAGGCCGTGACGGCGAGAGGAAGAAGTGTCAAACTCACGGGCCGGCCCGCGACGGGCTACCCGCAACAATGGATAGCGTAGCCTAGAGCGCGGACATTTGTCAGCAGATCTACACCGATGAAGTAGATAAGGACAATGTCAACCTTGTTAACGTGAGGTACTGGCCTCTATTAATGAATGGGGTTGCTGAAATACATCTTAACCGCTGTCTTAATTCCAGGCGTCACCATGTCCTGAAGGATATGCCATGAGGGCATTCCGTAAGCCTGGATTTAACCCAAAAAGGCTCGTATCAGTTAGATTTTCAGACGATTGGCAGAACTCGGAGGGAGCAGTTGATCAGGGAGGACCACGCAGAGAATTCTTCCGCTTATTGCTAGAGGCCGTTGCCAGGGAGTCTGGTATTTTGCACCGCACCAATTCTGGTGCTTTCAGCCTGACTCTCATCACTTCAGGTATGAATGCTGCATGAGGAAATTATTGAAGTGGGGTAATTTCATACTGGAGTGTAAGCTATGCCAAATGAAGTTACCATGAATGTATTGGACACGATTGTGTGGAAATGTTTTCTTCCCTTTGTTTCTGTTGAACTCAATAACTGAGTTAAGGAGTTCTTGCAATACACAATTTTAAAATCCAAAAATTGCATTCAGATGGATCCATGACAAATGACACCCCTATTTGATGTTACCCTGTCTAGCTAAATATGGAGAACATGACGGGTGTGTTTCATGATGCTAATAATGTAATAATGCTTATTGGGGAAAGGGAAAGTAACCAATAATCAACAACATCATTACATTAAGTTAATGGTAGCTATTTTTGCACTGTTCAGGAAGTTGTCCAATCTATTCTTGCTCACTTCACCATCACTCTACTATAACTGAAAACACCTGGGCCATGCGTGAAGGTTCTTAGTTTTGCGTTACCTTAGTCCTTATAGTTAGTTAGTTTGAGTTAGTTAGAGTACTACAGTTACCTTAGTTTGAGAGAAAGTTTCTCTTAGTATTGCAATTACTCACTAACAGTTTCATTTTCAGCTGCAGAAAACCAGCTTTATTATATTGGTGGCCTCTCTTATGCCATGGCTCTCATCCAGGGGGGTTTCTGTGGCTTTCAATGGTCCCCGCATCTGTTTCAAGCTGTAGTATATGGCACAATTCCAAGAGGAGCTTGCAGTGCCATGATCCCTGATCACGCCATGGCTACTGCACTACAAAAGGTACATTACTAATTAGGCTAGGGGAGGGGTGAGGTAGTGCACAGGTAATGCTAGTTTTTATGTATGGAATGGTCCCAGGTGCAAACCTAAATCTCACCTTCCCTCTTATTCTGTGCAGATTTGGGATTATGGATGTAACTGGCCTCTTATTTGGATGATTTGAAGTACTCCTTTCCACATTTATCTGCTACATTTCAGATTGAGGATGACCCAAATTCCATCAGCGAGGTCACTGAAAACAGTCCATTACCAGAAGTGTTGGCCTTGGCTGGGTACACGAAGCCTATGACAGTAGCAAAATGTGCCTGGCATAATACAAACACTGGGAGATTATTACTTGCTGACCAGGTTGCGAGCTGAATTAGATGACTTCCGCAGGGGACTCAACACCTTTGGGGTGCTGGACCTCATGCGGAATCATCCAAGAGAATTGGAGGCAATGTTTGGCATGCAGAAAATGACATTCGTTGATGTCGTTAATTTCTTCCGTCCCACATTTTCACCAGAAGGTAGTAACCAACGCGAAAGAGAAGAGGAGGCATTGGTCTACTTTCGGGATTATGTGGAGCATTGTTCGCGTAATGATACAAAATTTTCTAAAGTATGGGCAAATCTAACCAAAAACGGACTCGTAAAAAAACCGCCAAGTCCTTAGCCACTCCGCCTAAAAAAGTCGTGAGATCATGGGTGGACACCAAGCCTCTTTGTGAGACTATAGATTAAGTCAAGTTACTTGGCCCACGATTGGAGACTATAGACTTACAACTCGTAGACTTGGCGCATGGTTCGAGACTATAAAATTTAGTAGTTTCTGATCAACCAATGACTGTTACACGCCTTCCATTTACTGCTGTAATATCCAGACCGCAATTCCTTAATTACCGCATACTCATGTAGTAACAAATTCCCCCTTTAAACCATACAGGGTGTTTCTAAACTCGCGTCCAAAACTTCCAGTGTGAACTCCTGAGCACCAGTGAATCGCTTCACCTGCTCTATGTAAACTGATCCACTGGTGCACACGAGTTCAACCTCAAAGTTTTGGACACGAGTTGTGAAACGCCTTGTACCGGTATAATTCCCCGTGAGCCAAGTGGCTCAACCTTAGTCTATAGTCTCGAACCATGCGCCAAGTCTACGAGTTGTAAGTCTATAGTCTCCAATCGTGAGCCAAGTAACTTGACTTAATCTATAGTCTCACAAAGAGGCTTGGTGTCCACCCATGATCTCACGACTTTTTTAGGCGGAGTGGCTACGGACTTGGCGGTTCTTTTACGAGTCCGTTTTTGGTTAGATCTCAACACTTTTTGTGCAGTTGCAGTAAATAAGGAGTGATATTTTCTCCGGTACACAGGAGAATGCGATATAAGTGTGGAATTGATATAGGTTTTTATTTTCAAAGTGTCAGAGGACACACATAACATGTTCGTAAGAGGGCCGCCCATGCCATGCTCTTCCTAACATTATTCCAACACCCCAAACCAACAACTCTCCCATCATATACACATCTTCCTTGTTTCCGTGACATTAGCGGGAGGGCTACTTTGTGATTTGTCTAATATTATGTCCGAGTCTGTTGTATTCCATCAGTATAAGGAGTTTCTATTGGGTTAGCTTTTACCTGGGTATATGATCAAAGTTGATTTTATGGATTCCGTCAATTGTTGTGACACGAGCCAAGGCTACGTAGGTTTGGGCGCAACAGAAAAGTGATGAGCCGATGTCGATTAGGGCAGTGTCTAAGCTCGAGCCGTGACTCTTGTGAATTGTGATGCCGTGTAAGCTATCGTTATAGGGAACTGCTTTCTATAAGCTTAGACGAATGCTTTTGTTGTAACTTCAAAATAATTTGCTCTTTACAGGCCCTAAATCGTGTTCCAACCCGAAAGAAAGTTGAATTTTTATGGACTTTACTTTTTTGGAGTGCCTGGGTCGTACATAACACTCAGTGTCAGTACGGTACCCACTGCACCGTTAACCAACCCAATTAACATAATCTTTGTGCCAAGTTTAATATAGCAATGGTTTTTTTCTCTCGAAACCAGCCGTATTTGATTAGAACAATCCTCTTCGTACTTTTTGAGTAACCTATTGACTGGAGCATAGATCTGGGACAGTCCAACGAGTCCTCAGCTTCAAGGATGATCTCAGGAGAGTTTATAGCTTCACGTATGGCTTTATGTAAGGCTTTGCACAATGTGGTTGGTTTGCAGCAAACAAAAAATATTCCATCTTCTGCAGGCTGGATAATTGCCTCGTAAGTTGATAGAATTAGCCAGTAGGATCAGTCGACGTGATATTCATGAGTCTCTCAGTAAGTATAGGCTACCTGGATATCGTTATTGGAAATTATTCCCAAAAGTACACGGTAAAGCACAAATTCACTATTCAGTATTTTTCTGTCTCATTATTTTATTGTTAGTTCGTCAACAATCGATCAGCAATCGATCAACAATGCTAATAATAAGATCGATTGTTAGTGCATCAACAATCAATCATCAATGTTAGTTCATCAACAATCGATCAACAATGGCTTAGATGCAATTATTTTTTTCTCTTTCTAATCCCTGTAATAAGTTGTCTGCTGCCTAATAATTTTTATTTGTGGAGTTGTTCCCCTTGGTTTCAGATTTCCATACGATTCCATTTTGTCTCTCCTGATCAATAATGGCTGCTTAAAGTTATTAAGAAGCTGGCATCTGGAATCAAGATGGCCTATTCCTAATGTGCATATATTAAGTAGTAGCCCTTGTTTTGAGGATTTCAGATCAGTTTCCATTATGTCTCTGCGATCAGTAATGGCTGATTTACGATTTTTTAAAGATTCGAAATGCCCGCCATCTAGAATCTAGATGATGGAGTTCCAGTTTCGGACTTTTCCCTAGTGTCCCAGACCGTAACCTATCGTTATGCCAAATTTGGTGTCTCTATGATAGCTGTAAGTACATGATCAATTTGATTATCACCACCTATATATCATCATCATCATATATTATTGGAAGAAAAATTGCATTTTTTGAGGTGTTATATCTCTAGAACCTTTTGTCACAAAATTATGAATATTTTTTTGTAGGGTCCCTGGGCCCTTGCCATTCTATTTTGTGAAGCTCAGATCTCCATCGTTTTCCCGAGCTGAGCTGGAAGGAGGTCAAATGTAGTATACGAAGAGGCTATAGTAAAAGGCCCACAGCAGTGCATGTTTATTTGGTTGCCAGATTACATGACAAGTGGCAGTAGGTGATGTGTCGAAATGTAGACTGTGTGTGTGGTGTGAAGTGATGGGGAGTGAGGACTTGGCGGGGTGCACTGCCGTGCACCTTGATAATAATGAAATGTTTCTTTCTGATTCCAGAGGAAAGCTCAATGGTGAAGCTGGAAGACCTCCTGATATTTTGCACTGGAGCAAAGGTGTTGCCCTTCCTTGGACCTGCAAAAGGGCGCATCACTTTTGATGACAATGGCTCAAAGTTCCCAACAGCCAACACATGCGCACACACACTTTGTCTACCAGTCATACACAAAAATTATGATGACTTCATTGAGAACATGGATTTTGGGATATTAAATTCGCCCTGTTTTGGGATGCTCTAAGGAAGTGGCTCCCAAACGTTTTCGATTTTTTGACCGGTCTTTTGGTTTTTTTCTTATGTAACAGACGGGGTATCCGTCTGTTACATAAGGAATATTTTTAATATCATCATTTACCGTACTGGTTCAGTTTTTTAAAAACATTGTCCAACTTTATTCGTTCACAAAATTTAGGATAGGAATGGAGTTGTCGACTGTGGCCTAAAAACTGGCGTTGAATTGAATGATCATTTTCTTGATTCCATATTTTCAGTCACTAGCTTGGAATGACAATCCACTTCAATTAACAAAGTGAATTGAGGCGATCAGAGGAAGAACGGCATATCCCAACCGGAGTTCACTTTGAGAAGAATGCCTTTTTGTGTTTTGTTTTATGACTCAATTAATTTTTACACTTCTTTATTTGATCCGAGTTGATTTCTTCAGGGTTTGTAAACCCTGCTGTTACAAATTTACCTGCAAATATGCCGTTTTTCCACTCAGAGAGTTGGTTAATTTAACATTTTTACATTTTGGATTATAGTATACGTAGGATATATTTTTAAATTTAAATAATTTGGACACTACAGACAAATTTTACAAGTGGAATATGTGAGCTTTGGCATATCTCAATTCATTGGGTACTTAAGTATATGAAACGTAGATGGCAGGAGAGTACAACAGCACAACAATCTCAAAATTGGAGGTCGGTTTGGATATGCCATTCTTCCTCTGAGTTCCTCAATTGTTACAACTCGAGAATTGTGACTTGCCATTGACACTGACAGTCTGCGGTTTCATTGTAAGTGAATTTCCCATTCATTGTAGGAGAGCAATAACATGTGGGACTCATGCACTGATGCACAGCAGGATAGCTGATAACAAGTTACTAAATGATCCTGCTGCAAACATACTTAGCCATTCAATATTATAATTATACCAAAAACTTTCCCTTCAGTAAAAAAAGGTAGTAAGACCTCCGCGGCGGAATGAAAGTACTGAAACAAGGCAGGCGCACGTAAGACCTTCACCAATTGATTTAAGCTGTACCATAGGTCTTACTCAAGCAATTTTCAATTATTCACTGCTCATGAAGTCTCCTTTCTGAAACAAATCTGTGGAGTTTCTGTCGTACTACTAGTTACTTCTAACTTAGCAGTACCAGTGTAGTGCAATGGTACTACTAAGTTAGCAGTATCTTAGCTCTTGTTGGCAGTATTAGTTTTCCATGAGCCACTCCATATTAGTGTTTTATGAAATTAGGAACTTCAATATTAAGCGCATTGAATTTCTATGCGATTAGTGCGAATTATTGCCATGAAACATTCATGCAGAATCGTCACCTCTTTTAGATGCTGATTTTAACTCTTTCGTTTAATTTTTCACATGTAAGCGTTAATTGGTGAATTTTAGAGGGTCTTTTTCGATTGGACCAAGTCTGTTAGAATGGGTTTAGTTTTCCCCCCATTTTTTTCTTTTCATAATAAAATCCTACCTACTGCTCTGAGTAGTTTGCAGCAGTCATTTTACGAGCCGTTCCATACAGTACTTGAGAATTGCTTGAGTAAGACCTATGGTACAGCTTAAATCAATTGGTGAAGGTCTTACGTGCGCCTGCCTTGTTTCAGTACCTTCATTCCGCCGCGGAGGTCTTACTTCTCTTTTTTTTTACTGAAGGGAAAGTTCTTGATATAATTTCAGTTCCTTTTTGACAGTACACGTAACTTATGCTCTACACTATACAGTCTGCACTATGAATGCATTGGAGACGATTTTCGTCGCTTAGAAGTCGCTAAAATTATTTTCACAGAGACAGTCGTAAAAAAACGAAAGTCGAGTGCTACCAGCCAACGGTTAGTCTGATTTAATTATTATGAAATAGCCTGTACGCTAAAATATACGGAATATATGCATTGAGAACTGTACCAGACGATACAAAAAACGCAAAGGTACATTAACCTGCCGATACCTCTTCTTGAGCTCTTCAGCCAGATCAGCGTATTTTTCCTCTTTGTGGCGACGAGCTTCAGAAAAAGCGTCAGGGCCACTCTCAAACGGGCAAGCGACATCTAGGATGATGGCAGTCTCCCGTTGTTGTCCCACCACCAAGTCGGGCCGGAGAGGGCATCCTGGGACCACTTGCTGTTTCTCCGACAATATGGTGAACTTGGCCTTGGCTGCCTCCCTCACGCGGCTCACCACTGCATTATGGCGCTTCATAATGTATGTTGTATGCACCTTGCAGTGGTTCAGCACGTGAGGTAGGGTCTCCTGTGGGTGAGGACAGCGGCGGCACGGCGGGTTATCCTTGGTCCACGGTCTAGCTCCATTCCAGGGCACCAGATTAAGACGAGCCCTATGAATGAATCGCCAATCTGCGAATTGGGTGTATTTACCATCCCGGAAGAAATGGCTGGACGCTGTAGACTGGCCCACGCACTCAAATAGACTGGCCCACGCACTCTAAAGACTGGCCCACGCACTCAAAAGACTGGCCCACGCACTCAAAAGAAAAAAACTATCGCCCTTAAGTAAGACCGTATCATAGATTTCAACAATGTTTCAACAATGAATTTTTCCTACTTCTTGTTCTTCTTGTTACGCTTTTTTTATTCGCCCTAACTCAAGTTCTGCTGTAGGTAGAGCTTCCAAGTTTTGAACACAGATCCGCACCATCGTGACTTGATTTCCTACCATTTACATCTTTACTTAATTCCTCTTCAAAACGCCGCAAAAAATTTAAAACCACCAAACAATACGTATTTATTTTTTTGCTCAATAACTATTCGGAATACGGTTTCATCGTCAAAGGGCCGAAGGTGCAGTGGGATGGTGCGGATCTATGTTCAAAATCTCACAGTTCCCACTGCTACAGGATTGGAGCTGTGATTTTTTTACCTCGTATTTTTTCTGTCATTAATTATTCATTAGTTCATAATGCCATCACCTAGAAACGTCAATTCTTGTTTAGGGCCTACCAGGGTCCCCTACATGGTTGCCTTTCCCACCCTAACTAGTCTAGGTGGGGGTGGCACTCATGTAGGTGACCCTGGGGCCTACCAACTAGCCATATTGTTATTAATGTTATACCCTGCCGCTGCTATAAGGTGAACGCATTGTACTCATTACAGATTTACAGTTGAATCCGGATATAACAGCCTCGGCTATAACATACTTGGTTATAAAGGCTGTCCGGCATGCTTCCATAAGGCCCTGTGTATTTTACTCCTGATATAACATACTCATTTTCACCTCACCTCGGGTATAACAGACAATTTCTTCGACCCTCGGTGGGAAAATATTGTTTTCCTGGTATAAAATTTGCAAAAAGGAGACTGCAGAAGGAAATTTCGCCTATTTTGGTCCTGCATAATTTTCGGGTGAGCCAATATTGCATTTGTGACAGATTTCATTAATCGGTATGAAGTCTAATAGTGCATAGTACAGCCATATTGAAAGCAGAAATTTATGTTTTCGTTGCGTGACGATTCGGCTATAACAGGCCCGGTTATAACATACTTTTTCCGCAGTCTCTTGAAGTTTGCTTTATCCGGATTCAACTGTACTATTAAGCCAGACTTAAGGTGACGTTTCTGCATGAGTGTTTCATGGCAATAATTCGCACTAATCGCATAGAAATTCAATGTGCTTAATGTTGAAGTTCCTAATTTCATAAAACACTAACATGGAGTGGCTCATGGAAAATTAATGGGCAGAATTTTCGTCGTACTACTATTACTATTAACTATAGGTATGTAGTTACTGCTAACTTAGCAGTACAATATTGCAGTACACTGGTACTGCTGTTAGAAGTAATTAGTAGTAGGACGAAAATCCCACAAATTGGTTGCAGAAAGGAGACTTCATGAGCAGTGAATAATTGAAAATTGCTTGAGTAAGACCTATGGTACAGCTTAAATCAATTGGTGAAGGTCTTACGTGCGACTGCCTTGTTTCAGTACTTTCATTCCGCCGCGGAGGTCTTACTTCTCTCTTTTTTACTGAAGGGAAAGTTTTTGATATACAGGGTGTCTATTGTAACTCTGCAAAGACTTTCAGGGATAATAGAG
>JYFJ02009162.1:0-10484 GCA_000934665.2 Catajapyx aquilonaris | reverse complement strand
TAACTCTGTTCATGGATCATTCTGGGACTGATTAGGGCCTATATTTGGCCCCATTGCGTACTTTCAAGGCGCACATGCGTTCCTTCAAATGCAATTACTTTCCTTAAATCAAAAAAGTCCTCCTGAGATTTTTTTCTATGTGAGGGAAAGGGTCTGAGCTACAACATTATTTAAAAATCGGATTTTTAAATTAGGCGGATTTTTTAAAAAAAAAATTGAAATTTTGAAAATGGGACAAAATTTTCAAAAAAGTCAAAATACGAATTTTCAATCCTCAGTGAGATTGGGCTCTCGAATCTCTTCAAAGGGAGCGGTCTACGACGTCTGCAGCTCAATTGGTTCACGAGATATGACCGATTTCTGAAACCCTACCTTCCGAAAATGACGTTTTTTTTTTTCGGTGGGCCTATCTCCGGGGAGGGGGGGTAAATCTCAAAACCGCGCAAATGGTATTTTTGAAAGACGTAATTAAAGCGATTCGCCGATTTTCGTCAAAATCTGACAACCCAAGGGTCAATTTTCCTTAAAAGCTCGGTGAATTGACATGGAATGACCCATGTAACATACAATTTTAAGGATACAAATATTTTATTATGGATATTTAAAAAATATCACATCTGTGTTAGGCACGGTATTGATTGATAGGGTCCTGCTACTAATCACAATGTGCATCATGTTAGCTGTGAGAGAATGCTAACACTACTGTATGCTTTCCTTACAGAGAAGTCCACAGGAGGCAACCCGACATATACTATGGAAAAAGCTGCCAGGAATTGCCGGCCCGCTTGGTGGCCCGGATTGAGAAGGAGGTGCTGGCAGCATACACAGGCCCTGACACCGGCCTAATGTCGGTGAACAAGCAAGGGAGGCACGTGGGCACCACCGACCCTGATGTTAAGTACATCGACAGTGTGGATAGTGTGGACGAGGGGATGGTGGGTGGTGGTGTGGGAAAGAGGGGAAGTAGAAGGGGGTCCTCCTCCTCCATCTCCTCTGGGTGGGGTCCACGCCTCTTTGGCACCAACTACGGGATCTGCTTCAGACCCCGGCCCTCCCTGCTCCGGGACGGGAGGGTGGTCCGAGTGGACAACTCGGTTATGAACATCCGTGCTATGGGGAATGTGTATACAGTCCGGACATTGGGACCCCGGGTGGAGGAGGAGCAGGAGAAGGGACCCAGGGTGGAACAAGGAGAAGGAGGGTTGGATGAGGAGGAAGAGGTTGGGATTGTGGGGGGAACACAGGTACCATGTGCAAATTCAAACCACCACCTGGCCTTCTTGCCCAACGGCAACTGCGAGCTACGCCCTGATGATGGCTGCCTCCACCCGCATCAGGTCAACGGCAACTCTCTGACTGTCAGCAAGTCCCAGCATGGCCACATCTTTGACCTCTCTCCAGGAATGGATCTCGATGACGAGATTCTCAATGACAACAGGCGGAGTGACAACGCTAACGGCTCCCCACCAAGTTCCTCCCACCTTAACCCTAACCATCACCACTCAGACCATGATGGTAAGTGTTATCCCACGATCAAGGGTTGGCCTCTCCGGAAATTTTGCCTACACTTAGAGCACCCTCGTTCGATAGCTTCACATGCTTATATAATAATTAGAGGAGCAAAATTAGGCTGTAGCGTAGCACTCGATTAAGAAGCAGTTAGCTGATTACATTATATTAATACTAGAAAACTGTTTCTTGTAAGCAATTAAGGGTACATCGTGGTAAGTAAAATACTAGAGCTCAACTTGTTGGTTTGTAGACACTTCGGCATTGAATAGAATTGTGCGAAAATGTGCAGGGTATTACTTTAAAGGCCATGATAAGATAAACATACAAGCTCAGCCTGTAAATGCAAAGATTTGGATCAGAGTTACTGGTACAGTTTAAACATCAGTGTATGCTACTTTCAAAGACTGGCCAACCCTCGACTATATTACCATATCCCTATACCAGTAATATATCCTGAGATGAGCTCGGTGTATATGAGTGTGTGAGTATGTGCTTGCGAGCATGTGCGTGTGCATGAACAGTAGATGAACTGCCAGCCGTGCATGGCTCTCGTGCATGCTGCCATCACACATGCCACCAACACCGCCATGCATTACTTCCTGCAATGCATCCATGTGGCCTGTACACGTAAACCACCAGTCCTAGCTCGCCTTCTCATTTGCATTAGTGTTACACATTGTTATTGTTTTATTACTAAGTCAATTTTTTCCATTGAGAAGAGATGGGAGACTGATTTTATCTGCATTGGTTACCAGGCACTTTTAAATTATGCAAGGTCATAGTTGACTTATAATTTTATAGTGAAACAATCACATGACACAAATGGGACCCAGATTTTTGTGATTGACATTGCAGGAATGATTTGCAGTGGTCCAGTAAGGTGTAACGAGGCAACTGTTCACCTGGCACCTCCGCACATGACATGCATTCTTTTGCCAACAAACCTAGAGAAGCTCAGTTGGCATTTAAGTTACATTTTGCAAAAAGGTCACCCCTATTTCAGGAGAAAGGGAAAGAGGGATTTTTCTGGTGCGCATAAGTCAGTCACGCTCTGACTGTGAGTGTGAAGGCAAAGCGGCATTCGTAATATTTGCAAGGCTTCGTACAAGTTTCAAGTGTTCTAGCTAAATGTATCCTACATTTGATTCCAGTTTAAATTGGGGCACATTGCCTAACATGTTTTGTAGATGTTGCTTCATTTTCAGTTGCTCAGGTTGTACTTTTTCAGTCCATTGATTTTGCATTTTTCGTATCAGTCCATTCTGGAAAAAGTATTGCTTTATTGCGTCAGAATCTTGTCACCTCCTGTTCCAATCGCAGTATTTGCAGGATATAAATAATGAACAATACAAAAGCTGACTGGGAGATTTGATAGTGAATTACGAATGCAATAGTAAAGTGCTGGTTCCAAATATTACTAGGTGGTTGTGATAGTTTTGAAATGTACGCAATAGGATGTGCACATTTTCAGCAGTCAGAATCAAGCAAGTACCTCTGCCAGCATATGACCAAATTCTTGGAATAATTTCATCATGATTTTTATTTCATGTTCTGCGTAGAAGTGACACCTCTAAGCTGCAAACGCAGATGTGAGTAATGTGGCATACAAAACACTGCCTAATAATTTCTTCGATTCGTCACTGCAACGGTACGGGGGTTGACACTGCACAGGTTTTATTGATTTGCTAGTCACCTTTTGGTTCCCCCTGCACGTATGCACGAGTCCCAAGGCACAAAAGAGGTTCCACCATTGAGTGTCTAGTCCTCCAAGGGGAGCCCTAGTGTAGCTCGCCGCTGTCCTTGGAGGTGCACCAAATAGAAGGCTTTACTGAGTCCGAGCATCTAAAATCTGGTCCCCCTGGCTAAGTCTGGTGTAAGGGAACTGTTAGCAGGCCGGATGGATGATCCCCCTTTTTTCACCCCTTTTCCCAGCAACCTGTGGAGAGGAGCAGGCGAGTTGGGGAAGCCGCTCTGGTGGTTTGAATTTGCATGTGGCAGGGCCCACAGGCCAAGAGCAGGTCAGAGAAGTTTGGAAGGTTGGGAGGGAATCGGAACAGGGGCTGGGGGCTTACTCTGTTGCCTCGGCATGATGTCCTTCCGGTCTTGCCTTGTGTCTCACACATGCTCTGCTGCCAACTGCTCAGCAACAGACATGTTTCCCTCAGATATGTCTTGTCCAGTGGGTTGTTTCGTTTTTTGTTATTTAAAAAAAAAAATCATTATATCTGTGGCTTTTTGCTTGAGCTGATGTACTATTGGAGGTGAGTGCTCAACTGATTGGTGGATTAGCTTACTGATAAACGTCCTGTACGCACTTTTGAAATAACGTGCAGACAGCCAGTAATACCCTTCAGCCTTATCTAATAATGGATCTTTTGATACTAACTAAAGTATTTTCAGGTAAATGCAAAGCACCAGAAGTAGGTTCCGTACAGTGCAGTCATATTGTGAATATAATACTACAGTATAAGTAGTACTAAAATTTTGTAAAGTCAGTTGCACATTGTACACTACAGATGATTGCCTGATTGTTGTGCAAATAGGTACCGGTAGTTGTGTTTATTTAGTACATGCCCCTTTGGATTAAGTTGACCCCTTTGCAGTATTACAATCTTATGTTACTAAATGCAGGTGTTTTCATGTATAAATGCAGATGTTCGGCTGCACTACAGTATGCAATCTGTTTCTGTAAATGTATGGTGTGTCAGAATAGCTTACGTCAGGTGAATATATGTGTGTGTTATACTGTAAATTAGATTAACTTGTGAGCGAATTAGTTTATTGACCTACAAAACATGTAGTATTTGTGTGAATGCACACTTGACCTTAAATGAACTTGTGGCGTTGACTGTAATAGATGCAATCTTTTATGCTGTGGGGCATGTGCAGTAATAATTTCTGTAGTGTATAAGAATGAATGAGGGCGAAAATATTAGGTAAAACTGGAGGGTGACTGATATGATTTAATATGGAGATTTCCGTTGTGTGATTTTATGAGGTGTGTGCAAGGCTGGTTTATCTAAAGGGGCTAATCCTGGCAAGTAGGGATAAATTGAATGATTTCATCTTGATCTGTTCAGGCTTGAGAAACAGTCACAGGGAGAGCTGGGAAGATGACGAAGAAGTTGACGGAGAAAAGGAGGAAGAGGAAGAAGAGGATGAAGATGAGACCATGGAGATAGCCGGGGTAGTGAACTGGAGAAGGCCTCACCAACGTGCATTTGGTGCAGCCACAACACTGTACGAGTGCCACCCTGTCACGCAGCAGAACGCTGGAAATCCCATTGCAGATGCTTTTGCCGTTCTGGCCAGGGAGAACAGTTCCATCCTTGCACTTGCTGATGGAGTCAACTGGGGAGAGAAGGCCAGTCTGGCAGCCAGGTCAGCCTCTTTCTGACCCCTCAACACATTTCCTTTCAGCCACTAATTATGGACATGCAATTTTGTTATCAATGAGACTTGACTGTGCGATTGTTGTTCAAGGCATAAAAATCCGCTGTGAAAACAGGTGTGCAGTCCATGGGTGTGTGGACTACCTGAACAAGGCGCTGTTTGGGGAAGGCACTCGTGTGAACAGCACTGCCGAGGTGTTTGTGGCCCTGCTGCGCTCCTTCCACGCTGCCCACAACCTCATACTCCAGGAGGAAGGCATGCTCACCACCCTCACTGCCGCCGTGGTTGTGCCACTTGAGGGTACCACGTCACATTCCGTGTGCGTCTGCAACGTGGGCGATTCCCTAGCATACGTGTACAGTCCAAAGCATGGCGTCAGGGAGGTCACACAGGTGAGCTCTGCTGAGTCGGTGGCTACTTGGTATTTGTGTTACATTTGTAGCGTGAAGTTGTGATTTTAACGAGATTTGTTGGAATGTGAGTGCGGCCTTGATAACTCCTCAGTCATGCTTGTTTGCCTGTCAGTTCACAACTATGTGCTGGTGCAGTCTACCGGTCGTTTTCATTTTGCCACCCTTACAGTAATAATGTTTGCTGCTTTGGCAAGTTGGAAGGTTACTTTGATGATTCCACTCATTTATATCACTTGTTATTCTCCTAATTGTTTGGCTCTTTGAGTTGTGAACTGCAGCTACACATTATCAGAGCAAATGAGTTCATTGCCATTTTGAGCACAATGAACCAATTAAGGCCAAGCTATAATTGGCTGGTATGTACGTGTCTGAATGTGGCCTGCTCCTTCATCCACAGGGTTCTCATGATATATACTCAATGCGCGATATGCGTGATGCCCTAGGAGCATTGGGTCCAGTGGATGGCATGAATCCGGAGCTGAACAACCTGACCTGCTCCATGACCTTGGCTGACCCAGGAGACATTGTCTTCCTCACCAGCGATGGCATTTCAGACAACTTTGACCCCGTGGTGGGCAAGTTTGCTATTCCCAAGAAGCCCTCAGCTGACCACTCAGCAGCAGAGGGCAAGAGCAGCTCGGGTCATCCTAAAGGTGGCAGGAGGCCGTTGGAAGAAGGCGAGGGCGGACCAGGGTCTTTCCCACCTCCACACCTACCAGTAGTGGAGGCATACCAGAGGCATGAGCTGACGCTGCTCCGTATGGAGGATCTTCTCTGCCAGGGAGTGTCCGGCATGGAGAGCCCCTGCTCCTCAGCCCAGCAACTCTGCCTCCACATGGTTGAGTTTGCCACCAGGCTCACCATGGCTAAGAGGAGGATTCTGGAGGACCCAGAGCTGTACGCTTGTGCTCCAGACAGGGCACAGCTCAGTAGGGCCGAGCAGCGAAACAGGAGGAGGAAGGTCTGCGAAAAGCTTGCCATGGTTCCTGGGAAATTAGACCATGCCACGGTTGTTGCTTACCAGGTGAGTACTTGGTTTTTCATACTCTATAGTGCGGTACTGACCACTGTGGCAAATGCAGGTGGGAAGATTCTGCGAGGAGGAGGTTCGACAGCCACAGCCGAGGTTGGGAGCAGTGACGGAGGAGCTTTCAGAGACGCAACAGGATGATGAAGAGGAGGAAGTGGACCTGCGACTTCCTCACCCTCCGCAGCCACGCCCACGCACCCACCCTCCGTCACACCCATTGGAGGCCACTCAAGAAGCTCCCTTCAGTGTGCAGAGGGCAGGATCACTGCGTCTCCTCGAGAGCGTAGTCTAGTTGTGTACCTTGTAAGCAGAGTAATTAAGGCCCTCTTCCACAATCAATTCCTCCCTACACTCCACACACACACACACATAACCTAACCTACACTCAGGAGAAAATCAACTCATTTTGTTAGTCCACGACAGGCATTCAAAACTTTGCATTTTCTTAGATCACAACATACACACATTGCAGTGAAATTGTTGTTTAAAAGTACGCCCTCCAACATGGGAAATAGGGTGGCACCAATTTTTAAATTTATAGATCTTCTTTTTATAGAGATGGATTCTAACCACTTTTGATGCTTAACATTCAGCGTTTTGATCGTCAGGAAAGAGGGTGTAAGTTTTAATTTGTGACCTCCACTTAAACTCGACGTAGGGCCTGCACGATAGTGTTGCGCTTTTTGCATAAATCAGCGTATAAATTGTTTAAAAAAAAAGAATCCTCAACTATGCATAAGTTTTCTTGACGTTTGAACCAGTGACATGTAAATTTTCAGTTGACTCCTTGAGTTCACCTTACATTTTGCACCCATGAAGTTTCACTTTACCATATTTTGAAATGAGAAAAAATTATTGTGTGAGATGTAGTTGTAAGACTGCTGTAGTGACTACTATTTTCTTCCATATTTTATTGTGGGCACCACATGATCTCTGTTAAGAATAATATGACAGCAGTAGCATTACGTGCCCTTTCCCTGGGTCTACAACACGTCATGATTCTGCCACTACTCAAGAGCGTCTAATGCTTGATCATCACAACCACTTTGGCAATTGGCGACTTTATAGTGGCGGTGTTGCGATGTGAGAGGGAACCTCCAGTGAAGCTAATGTAATGAAGAACAAATCCAGTAAGAGGAGCACGTAATGCTGCTGTATGTCGGTAGACCATATCACATCCCAGTTGGTGCTATCGTGTAGATGAACCGTCACCAGCAATATTTGAGTTGAGGAGGAAACACCCTTCTTCCTTGCGTAAGAGACAAGAAGGTGAAACTTCTGGGTGCATTGTGTTTCGGTGCATTTCTTCTTTCCCCCCCCAGTTACCACGCTGAGAGTACGGCACAATCATCCTTTCTGCGCATTTGAGCATAGGCACACATTCCATTGTCAGTGTGGTAAAGTAATTCCCTAGTCTTTTATTCTGATGCCACTTTGTAGATGTATTAAGGAAGTCAGTGTTCCAATGTTTGCATTTACAATGTAGTGCTTTTTTTTTTTTTTGTAAAAAGAAAAAAAAAATCTTCCGCATACCTGTCTTTTGTTGTAATGATGTCAGTGGTGCTCAGATTTGTATTCACTGATTAATGGCATTTTTGTGTGTACTGTAGTAGAGAATGTTTTATTGAAGTTCAATGAGTATGGAAAAGGTTATACTTTATGACTGATGGATTTGTAGAATCTCGAAAGAGTTGGTGTTTTTTATCATTTATATTATTTTAATAAGCCATGGAGAGATGTCATATGGGATTGTAAGCCTATGTCTTGCACTTCTAAGACAAGTGTTGACACCTAGCCTATTGTGATGCCAGAGAACAGATCTTTAAAAGAAGTTTTTATTATTGTAATTATTATTAATTTTAACTGTGCAAGGGATGGTAAATAAAGTGAGAGACACGAGGGAGGCTTTGAGAGAGCGAGGGTGAACTGCTGAAGTAGTTCACCACTTCAATGTTGGTGCAGTTGTTTAAACTTCTCAGCACATGTACATAGTTTTAAAGGAGAGATATTTTTGGCTCGAAGTTAATTGTATTGGAAAGGAAGTTGCATTGCTGGTGGGATGAGTGAGAGAACGGCGCTCTTGGAAAATGGCTTGTCTCTGGGAGCAGTGTACTAGTATGTGAAAGTGCAAGTTCCAATTCAGCCATAAAGTCTGTGAATGCTAAAATGTATTATTATTTTGCAAGAAAATTCCTTCCTTTGGTCTCATGTTGACGTGTTCATGGCAGTGGTGTCAAAAGAGTTGCATGTCACTAGGGCCTTACTGACGCAGGACATGCAGGCACTTCCAGATAGTACTGCAAGCTATTTGAAGGTCCCAGGACTGGTAGTCTATGGCATCAGCAGCAACAGTGAGGAGCTTCCTCACCAAAGGTCGAGACAGAGCATCAGGGTTGTCCATTTCCTTTCATCCGGTATGACCCACATCCACTCTTCAATTGACAGGATGGATGTCCAAAGGCATGAAGCCACATGACACCTCTTTTCAGCCTAAATTGTCATGGGGCCATAATGCCACGTTCAAGGAGACAGGCACATTAAATTACCATAAAAACAGCGACATTGCTCATGCTGTCAGTGCCATGTCACATGGCTGATCAATTTGCTTAAAACCTGCTTATTGTAGGGCGTCAGTAAGTGGGTCCCCCACTTACTGACGGCGCCAAACAATAAGCTTCAATTTTATAGCATGTGATTGCCTCTAAACATTAAAATCCGTTACTCAAGTATTCGTTCGAGTTAAACATTGGCCTGTATTACAGTACTAGCTAATTACCTGCGTATGCAGTAGATGTTTGTCATGTGTTGCATTGATCTAGTGCAGGGCTATTAAACTACCATGGAAACAAGCCATACGCTGCAAAGAAGGGGTTGTAATTGAGTAACAATCAAGGATTGTTTCAATGGTTGCCATGAATGCCATGTTAACCAATTGCCATGTAATCTCGTTTTAATTGTATGGATTCATTAAAATACAGTTCAACAAAGTGTACAAAATCTACCCACATACTTTACTTGTCCAAATGTGGGTGCATTTGCCTGTTGCGTTCTCCAGAAGGGATACCAGATTTCAACACTACTCTCAGACAAGGAAAGTAAAAAATATTCCTATAGTTCCATATCGACATCATCATTCATAAGTTTTCTAAGTATTACAAACAAAAAATAACTCATAATGCTAATCAACATTCGAGAATTGATTACTAATCGTCTTCAGAACGTGGAGGTGCATGCAGCCATTATTATTTTCCTGCGTTAAAATTCAAACACCTGTATCTTAAGAATCTGAAGCAATGTTGAGCAGGTTTGAACTTATAATCGTTAGATGGGACTTTCCTGAAGCACACTTTGCCTACTGCCAGCTCTTTAGCAGCAGAAGAACCTGCGCAAAAAATTACAATGTAACAACTGTGCAGGTGTCCCCTGCAGGGGACACTCGGCATATCTGGGTTAAAGTGCACCAATGTGTATGGTGACTATGTAGGTCCAGGCCAGGCCCAGTATGAGCATAGGATCGCTCCCGAAGATATTGGTGGTCTCATGCTCATCGCTAGTAGACGACGAATCATGGTCTTCAGTACGTGGTGGCCCGAGGTACAAAGGGTACACCACGCCCTTGCTGTGCTGCTCATGCGATACGTATGCGAACTAAGTCTAGGTCATGGGTCTAGGTCACCGCAGCCTGCTGGCTGATCACCTAAAATCGCACATCATCAGTACTCTTAAACGTTCAGTGATTGGAAAGTACTTATACTAGTGTTGGGCAAAAGCTGCTTTTTTTTACAAAGCAGCTTCAGTAGTAACAGCTTTGTAAAAAAGCTGCTTTAAAAAGCAGTTTTTACGAAATTTAGAATCAAAAAGGCTTTAATTTTATAGCATGTCATTGCATCTAAACACTGAAATCCGTTACTCAAGTATTCGTTCGAGTTAAACATTGGCCTGTATTACAGTACTAGCTAATTACCCGCATATGCAGTAGATATTTGTCATGTGTTGCATTGGTCCAGTGGCTAATATGGAGCTAATAATGGCAAAAAAATTGTTACGTATCAAGGTACGGGGTTTGGGGGACAGGAACAACAAGCAACGTCTGGTCGCACTAGCTCTCTATTCCAGACTGAGTGTTATTACATCCT
>JYFJ02009161.1:0-10422 GCA_000934665.2 Catajapyx aquilonaris | reverse complement strand
GCTCCTTATGGTGCGTACATCACGAAAAAAAATTAAAAACGCTTTTGGCTCGAAGTGCATAATTCAACCACATATCGGCATTAAGCCGCCGGACTAATCCTCTTACACCCAGTGGCGGATGCAGGAAAGCTTATGAAAGTCACTTTATGACAATGCCTTTCAATTTTTCAAGTGTTGTTAAAGAACTAAATCCATATGATCTTGTCTTAGGGGTTGGGGGGGGGGGGGGAGAACTGCATTCTGCAAATGATAAATCATGTTCCATCTGAGTGCACTGTATATTATTTTTTCTGGATGTTTTGTATATTCTGGATAAAACAAACCAAAAAATCCCAGGTGAGAGCTATGTAAGTCACTCTCAGCGGGTTTTTTTTAAGGTTTTATTGAGAAGAAGCCAAAGCAACTATGGCTATCTGGCTATAAGAATATTCAAAGGTGGGACAGATGGAGACTCCCTTTACATACACAGCACAGTCAAGATTAAGAAAGGCCACAATACTACATTCCTTATTGACCGCACTTGTTACCATTTTCTTTGGTAGAAGAAGGCTGCAGCTAAGACCCCGACCAAATTCACAAACATGTACTCCATGTAATTCAACATAACCCCGCATTACAATGTTTAACGTTTGTACATAGTTAAGCAACACTTGCAATCCTAGACCATTCAGGATCTTAAATAGTTCTGTTCTGTTCTTAACTGTGTTCTTAAATAGCGCCCGACCATATCAGTTGGACAACTGATTTTATTGCAAAGCCAAATAAAAGAAATTGACACTTCTACCCTTGTTTCAGATAATGTGTTGACAATGTATCATAAGAATCAAGCATTCAAAAGTAGTGGTTGGTAATATTTTTAAAAGATCATATTTCATTCATTACCTTTTTGCCATGCTTAATAACAGCATAGAAACTATCATCATTCAGAAAAGCCTCGTGGAGCAAAACCGACGAATCATATTCATGGCTCTACCAACCAACAGCACCAGGAAGAAGTTCAGCAGAAGGAGGATGGAGACGATACTGCTGCTGGATCAGAGTGCGATGGGGGCTGGCCGTTTCGTGTTATTTCCTCAACTGGTTAGGGCCTAGGAATTCTGTCGGAATACGGGAGACGACTGGTTGGGATGAGAGACATGAGCATTAGAAAGGTGACGCATATTCGTTTCTATCTAGCTCAAGACGTTTGTACATAGTCAAGCAACACTTGCTATCCTGGACATGTTACACAGCTGTTATGTAAAGATGCAGAAGACCATCATACATCTGTTCCAACCGCTCTGCAGACCAACCTAATAACGGTAATTAGTCGGAGACAAGTCTCTTTTTGGCCTCAGAGTGCTAAGGCAAAGAGGAACCATAAGCTGTCACGAGATAAACCTTAAAAAAGGCGCAGTTGTGTGAGAAAAATGGTTCAATTGAATGATTCCCTGGCCTATTGCCTTGTATCATTCAACCTCATTTGTTAAGTAATAAATTTTCACACAACTAACACACATTATTCATGATGATCCATTGGTGTGACTGTGATAGTGAGCACTCCATTCGGACGTAGAAACATGTTGCAGAACTCCAATCTCAACAAATAAAAGGTGTCCTACAAGTATGACGACACCTTTTCGTTACATAAATGAACGCCCCATCAATGAAAACATCTCGTCAAAATTATACCCAAGCTTTACACCTGTTTCATGGATCGGAGATCAAACCAGTAATGAGAAGACAAGCGTCGTCAAAAACAATCACGAGCATTAATTTTCACTATCATACCAAAAATACACATTGTATCATGAAACCTTATATAATAACCTTGTGATAACATGAAACATCATGGTTTGGGAGGGTTAGGGCAGTATTGCACCGACCCCTTCAATAATTGTTCAATGTGACAAACATGCAAAAAAAATACACATTGTGTTAGCAAAAGATCCAAGCTAAGTAGTGGATTCTTTAAAATTGCTTAATTTTGTGAGGTAGTCTCAAAATTAATTGCGACCCAAATTTTGTCCCACAGCGCTCCCCCACAACTGGCAAACATTGGATATGGGATGCCATTCCTTAGAGTCAAAGTCCCAGTGTGGCGATACTTTTGGACACAACAGTGTATTCTCGTCCATACCTTAGCGAGCATTTTAGAGGTTCGTTGAACTTTAGTATTAGATATGTATATAAGGGGGCTTACCCGGCATAGCCATCTACAGCCCCCGGCTCCATCAACATCTAATCACCGAATAGTGACAACATCATAAACAAACAAGAAGAGCCAAACAAACCTGGATAAACCCGAAAACCGAAAACCCCCAAGGCGCGACCACAAAAGCAACCACCAAATCGCGCATAGACGCATACAATTTAGAGCGAAACCCTTCACCACCTCAGATTTAGAGAACCAAGAGAACCAAGAGACCAAGAGAACCAAACCCGAGAGAGAGGGACCAAGAGAACCAAACCAGTACACATTAAAACTCCGCCGGCGACGGAGCTCGCCGCACGGTGACACATCACATTCATCCATTGATCCCCTGGAGCCAAGCATCAGCCGCCAAACAAAGAGAATTGAAGCTCCTCAGAAGAGATCCCATGAGCATCCTTGAAGAAGGAGGCCAGCCAGCACCGCTCCGCAAGGCCAGCCGCATCACCCCGGAGCGGGCCTCCCTCAGCTCCGGCGTCCCGCAGTGCCACAACACGTGATCAGGAGTCTGCCGCCCCCTCCCGCAGGGACACCGACCCTCTCCCTCGCGCAATCTAAAGCGGATCAAATAAGAGAGAAAAGGCCCATGCCCCGAAACCACCCGAGCCATGTGCCCCTGAACGCGTGTGGCGCCACACTGCTTAACCTCAGGGAGGTACCGGAAGTATTGCTTACTCCAAGATTTGCCCCAACGAGTCTGCCATCTCCCCATAGCCACCTCCACGGAACGACTTTCAATAGCAGATTTGGTCTCCGGCAAAAAGGAAAGTGCAAGGGTGTCCAATCCGGCTGCTTTCTTGGCCTCTCGATCCGCAGCTTCGTTGCCTTCCACACCCACGTGAGCCTTAACCCAGGCCAGGCTAACACCGTGGCCCATCTCAGAGAGGATCCATTGTGCCCTGACGGCCATGGGTTCCCGCGTCCGGTGGTCACACACGGCCCGCAAGGCCGACATGGAGTCCGACACTATCAGCACAGGATGTTCACCACGCGCGTGCAACTCTATGGCCCACTGAATGGCCTGCAGTATCATGGCCAGCTCTACCTGGTATATCGTAGCACCAGATTGAAAGCGGAAGCTCCTCACTCCCAGCACATGTTGTTGATTGTTCGAGAGAACGACGGCCCCACCAGCACCCGCGGCCGAAACCGAGCCGTCCGTGAAGAACAGGGTAACCATCCCTTCCGGCATCCCGGTCCAAATACCTATATCTCGCTCCCTCCAACTCCAAGGAGGCATCAAGCGTCCAACCTCGTACAAGCCACTCGATTCTCCCCTCTCCACCTGCTGCAAATAGGTAGCTCTCGTCTCCCAGATGGCCCTGGCGCGCAGATCGGGGGGAAGAATCCCGGCAAAAACATAGAGTAGCTCTGTCGGAGTGGTCCGGTAAGACCTTGTGACCGAGATCAGGAAAGGTCTCAATGCCGAAACAAGACGTCTCCGGACCCTGGAGTCTAGGGCCCGCTCCCCCCAAATCTCAGCCCCATACAGAAGCATGGGAAGTATAGCGGACACCACTATTCGGTACCTGCTCCGAGGAACTAGTCCCCAGCGGTGCCCGGCCACCGTCCAGAGCCGCATGGCCACCTTCCGCACCTTGGCGACGCTAGCATCTACGTGCGGAAGCCAAGAAAGTGCCGTGTCAACTCGGAGGCCAAGTATTCTGATGTTCTGCTTCGGCTTAATCCTGCTGCCCTGGAACCGAATGACCGGGCGACTCTCGATTTTCTTAGCTGGAAAGAAAAGGGCCTCAGTCTTCCTGGGGTTGTACTCCAGCCCCAGATCACGCGCCCATTCCAAAATCTCCGGTACTAAGTCCTTCCAAGCCATCTCAATGGCCCTAAGGGAGGACCCCGCGATGCGAAGAACCTGATCGTCCTCATAGACTTGGGGCCAAATGAGCCCGAACCCTCTCTTACGCACCCTTGCGAACCAACTATTCATTGCTAGGATCCAGAGCGTGGGACCCAAGCTGGAGCCTTGCGGGCAACCTCTATCCATCATGTGCTCTCCGCCATCGTGTATGAGACGACGCGGTCCTAAGAAACCCTCAACCACCTTCAACAGTCCCACCGGGCAGCCCTGCATCTCCAGGTGTTCCAAGATCTTTTTGTGCAGCAGACTGTTAAAGGCATTGCGTATGTCCAATGAAACCAACAGGACATGTTTTCCATCGGCCCGACTTTCGCGAACGCCTCGTATCAGATTCTCCATGGCCTCTATGACCCCCATGCCCCGGCGAAAGCCATACTGCTTGTCGTCCAGTATTCTGTTGGCTTCAGCCCAATGACCAAGCCGCCAATTGATACTGTGCAGTTCAACACAACTACGTGGAGAGAAAAGATAAATTTGACGAATATAGGCTGCAGGATGAAGGCATGAAATGGCAACGTGATCATGAGGCAGGGATGAACCATAATAAAGGAATGTGGCAAAATGTACACTGTACAGATCGAAGGATGCCTGTCTTATGTCACTTTTGGGATTACCCTCACAGTAAGCTGAGTTGGCTTGTTGTTAGTCTTGTTATCACTCAAAGACAGGATTTAAAAATAGTGCAAGTGATTATATTCAATGACGGCGTCTATAAAATGCAAAACACATGTCACTGTGGAGAGTATGTCCTGCAGGCGACCGTTAAAAAAAATCGGCTCCATTCTTGCAATGTTTTAACCCAAAAGTATGGACTATAGAATCGATTCTTCACATCAACATCTTTATTATAAAAAGTCAAAATGTGCAAAGAAGTCAAAATCCAAATCCCCATATAATTATGATACACCTCTCGTGCGATGAAACAAATAAATGCATTCATTTCCACCTAAATAAAAGGACCTCAATGGCACAACCTAGGGAGACTCCAAGGAACTGACCTTGTTTCCACTCAAAGACAGACGGCAAGAAACGTTAATACGAGTGTACAATTTCCTGTGACGACATCCATAAACTACTAAACACACCAAGATAATTTTTTTTTCCAGACGATAGCGAAACAAATTTTGGCTTCATATTTCAAATGCCAGAAGCCCGTAAAACCAATCATGTTGGACTAATAGCTACTGCATCAGCATTTTTGTTATAAAATGTCCAAATCTCAGCCATGCAAAATCGTGTTAAAATCTACATTTTGCATACGGTATATGATACACATGTCGTGCAATAAAATGCTTTCATTTGCACCTGAAGAAACGTCATTTCAATGCACAACCCAGAAAGACTCCGTGGGTATGAATAAGTAGCCATATAAAATTTTGACATGTGACAGCGGAAAAATCTTACTCAAGAACAACTGCTATAGTTCGTTACTGTGCTGCAAAATTCCATGGCCAAGAGTAGGCTGTATATAAATTGCGGCCTGCTTGATTTTTACTGCATCATACTGCATATTAAGAGCCTATTATGACTGTTTTCAGGGCCTATATGCCTACATATTTGAGTAGTTTTTTTTAGAACCTAAAAATCCGTTCTTTGCCTATTACATACTGAAAGTTTGTTACATACAGTAGTCAAGCAAGACACTGGGATCATCTGTACTAGTCATGGAATTAGGTTGCATTGGCCTGACTAGTCCAGATGATCCCAGTGTCTTTCCATATCAACGGAAGTGACCCTGTCATCATCTCTTTTCCAAACTTCTACAGAAACCTCGTCTACCAATCCTGCAGATGATATGGAATAAATTGAGATAAAAGCTTATTGCTGGGCCTACGAGCGAAGTGGCTTTGTTTCCACTCAAAGAAACACGGCATGAAATATTTTTATAATTTTCTATTACGACATCCATAAACTGCAAAACAATGTCACTTCACCGTCAAGATAAATTTTTTTCCAGATCATGATGAAGCAACTTCCGGATTCACCTGTGAAGCCATAACCCATCATGACGGACTAGTAATGTTGCTACTGTTCACATCAGCATAATGTAATAAAATGTCCAAATTTCTTAGCCATGCAAAGTCGTGTAAAATTCCGCATTTAGGATACACGATACACCTTTGTGCAATGAAACAAAGTACATTTGCACCTGAAGAAAAAGCATTAAAATTCACAACCAAGATCCTTATGTGCAAGCCTGAGAGCAGAGAAGATATTCTTTGAATAACAATATTATTGACATTTATTATATATCATTGAAGACCAGTGTATTCGAACCCCATGGACAAGAATGGCGCACCTCGAGATTTCGGGTGGTGACTGCGACATTTGCAAGTAGCAAGTGGAGGTCCTTATGTGAAAGCCTGAGAGCAGAGAAGATATTCTTTGAATAACAATATTATTGACATTTATAATATTATGTGATTGAAGACCAGTGTATTCGAACCCTATGGACAAGAATGGCGCACCTCGTGATTTCGGGTGTGTCTTCTTACATTTCCAAGTCGCAAGTGGAGGTCATTATGTGCAAGCCTGAGAGCAGAGAAGCAAAGACTTCATGGGTATGAATAGGTAGCCATATAAAATTTTGGCATTATCTTAATGTTTATGTAATACATATTATTGGACAGCTAAAAACTCCACAGCATTTCCAACCAACATGTACTGTAGGCCTACTACATCACTGCGGATTATGCCTAATCATTTTTCGTTATCATCAACATGGCAAATTTGCCTCAGTTATAAATCCTCCAGCAGTGGTGCAACTGGGTCATTGTCTAATAATATTGAACAAGGTCATCACAAGGAACATATTATTAATGACCTGGTCCGACCCTTCTATTTCTATCTGGTCGTACATCCACGTCCGGTTGCTCCTGCACTTGGGGCAGGTCAGATCCAGGCAGTCGCAGAGGTCAATCCCACCAGCGATGGTCAACAGGCCCTGCTCGTCGTACAAGGTCGGACTACTTTTGCTGCTGGGAAAAGACGTGTGAGTGTATACACAGTACATGGTGGCCAACACAATCGCCGTAGCGTAGTTACGTATCCAAGGTCAACTCCTGTCAACAACCTGGCGTGTCCATGAATCTAAACATTAAAAACCTCCCAAAAATGTCCAAAAAGGTACACACATTCAAGTTCTATAATTACCATACCAGCGACGAAGCCAAGCGTCATGTTTCCAGGTGTCCAGTTGACACCTCCAACCTCATCCAGCCAGCAGCAGCGAAGCGAGCGAACCAACACCGACGAAGCGGAAAAGATAATTCTTGAAACCAACGCTATACGCTTACATTGTGGAAAGTCCAACCTTTCTAGTAAGTTACACCAGAAATCATACACCTAAAAGAATATGTTGGGCTTTAAGCATTACTTACGCGGCCTAGTCGTTCTGCTTATTTCTGAGTAAAACATACCACAATCCCGCATGTACAGTACATAATTATTCACCAGCTCAACAGTAACAGGCATATGGTGCTTGCTAGCCAACTCCATCAGGACACACTATAAGAGCCTCCTGATATGCATATTCCAATGCCTGTCTCGTTTTATGTTATCAATTAAACAGTAATTAGGAATTTTAAGGGCAAAGGAACATAAAACCTCACATCGATCAGGAAATGATTGATTGATTGATTGAGTAATGGTTTATTGGCGCAACAGCAGCACTGGCTGTACTGCGCCAAGCACCTGTGACGTTGTAGAGCAGGGCAGGCAATACCACCCCAACCCCAACGTCAACGTCGATCAGGAAAAATCATTCACAGAGAAACGTCTTGTTGCCTAAGAACTGTAAACACTTGAAAAACAGAACGAGAGAGAGAGAGAGAGAGAGAGAGAGAGAGAGAGAGAGCTACAGTATTTTTAGAAGCTCAACCAAGAAACCTTCACAGTGACCTCCACAATCTCGGCAGCAGCAAGAAACATTGGTGCGAGATTGTGGAGGGTGGCTGGCCAGTGTTGGGGCCTCTCACCAGTAAGGCGGAAGACTATTTTGAGAATAGCCATCTTGCCGATGGTTCTCTATTCGGGGCAGAGATATGGGGCAAGAGAGCGTTGCTTAAGAGATTCAGGACCCAACTTAGGTCTGCCATCCGACCTTTCCTTATAGCGGCGACCAGGACATATCGTACTTCGGCCAATGACACCCTTTGTACCCTGGCGGGACAGATGCCACCAGAATTCTTGGCGAGGGCAGCCTGGGAACTACGGGGGGAGCTGGCGGCGGAGAGGACGGGGGAATCTTCCCAGTCCTCCTTTTCAGGCGGAGGTTCCAGTTGTCTCCCGCCATGGCAGAGACCGTCCACTGTTATCCGGATTTGGGAAGGGGAGCCGGAGGGAGTGGAGCAAGTCATATACACTGATGGATCTGTCACCCTGGGTAAGAAAGCGGGTGGGGCCCTGGTGTGTTTCGGGGAACACGATGAGCTTCGTTATAAGGAGCTGCTTCCCTTTCCCCCGCATGCGAGCATCTTTCAAGTTGAACTGGCCACCATAGTGAGGGCGTTGGAGTGGATGGGGGGTATCCCGGGGTCAACAAGCGGATGGATCGTCTCTGACTCATATTCGGCCCTACAGGCAATTTGCAACCCCAGGTCGCAGGATAGACTGGTCTTGAGAGGTCAGATGATTTTAGCGGAATCCGCGGGGAGGATCTCTCTTTGCTGGGTGAAGGCCCACTCTGGTATCGAGGGGAATGAGATGGCCTATACAGAAGCTAAGAAGGCGGCGGAACTGGTCGGGTGCAGCCTATATCTCCCCTTCTCCCGTGCCTTTTTGAGACGGAAGATTCTGGCTCGGGCACAGCGGGACTGGCAGGTACAATGGGATTCTCACATTCTCATTCCTCATTTATCAACCACTATAGTGAGGAAATGATGGGATGAACCATCAACATTACTTACAACGAGCCTAGTGTGAGGAAAAGTGCTACGGACAACAGGACAGATAACCAATATGGTATCATCTTTCCTGCTACTCGAATGAGGCGAAGTGATGAATACTTCTGCGCATCCTGCTAGGACCACAAGCAGACGCTGTATGACCAGGGAACAATGTTAGTACCGACACATTTGTCTGAAAACATTACAACCTTCTCAATAAAACCACCCGTAAACTCGTCAACAACTGACAACAACCAACAACTTCCCTAAACCAAGATCCAACAAAGAGGGGGAAGGCACTGCCCCATTCCCCCAGCCAACAGTGGCCCCCAGCCATGCCGAGCCCATTCACCCGACTATGCCCCAACATCGGGGCAGAAAATAGGGCGGGCGGATGGCCCCTGGGCGGACGGACAGCGGGCAGAACAGCGGGCACGAACCGCCCTGCAGCCAGCCACGAATAGAACGTTCTGGAAAAAGAACGGGACGAAGTCACGTCGCTTTTAATAATAGCGGCTACCTCGAAATAGCGGTTGTCAATCGCGATTTCGTGATGCTAATTGCCGTTATTTCCAAATAGCGTTTAAACATGCCGTTTAAGCAAGCGGCGCTCAAGTGTTGGAAATAAGGATGTCGGCCATTTTTGCTTCCTACTCCAACCTGAGGCTATCGTGTTTCCAGGCGTGCCCCACAGATCTGTCCTGCTCGCCCTCGTTTGGTGCTCGGTTCTTCTCTGCGTCGGTGTCCGCCCCTGTGCTCGCCACTGGTGCTGGTCGGCCCCCTCCTGGGTGCTGCCCGCTGCAGAGGCGAGGGCGTGTCTCCCCCTGGGTATCTTTCAATGGCCAGTTGGCCCTGCAGTTGCTATGTGTTGTTGATTCCGTTCCATTCGGATCTTCATCCTGTTCGGTTGAAGTCGGGTTGAAGTTACTTGGAGCACGTTGCCAAACTCAGCTGCTAATATCTACTTGCAACCCATGTAATTAAGTAAAGGGGTCATTACGTTTGCAAAATGTTCTAATTCATTGGGGCATGTCAGCATTAAGCTGCGTCCCTTTTAGAGTAGGCCTACCCTATATTAATTTGAGGATGCTGTTTCATCTACAGGTATTTTTTACCTTATTGAATCAGTCCTAATGAGGTACAATTTTGCAATAAGGACTGTAAATTATTATATAAAATTGATACATTGTCTTTCTGAATGATTATTTTCATGGGCAAAAAATGTGCCCAAAAACAATACAGGGATGATACATATTATTTCAACAACAAGAATACTCAGTTTGTGTAAAGCAGTGTTTTAATGTTCTCCTAATGGCTTTAAGTTACTGTCCTGGTGTTCCTTCAGGTCTTCTCATTGGCGTCCTTCACAAAAATATGATTGCATTGATACCTACCATACATAAAATATGTGTCCAGTCATGTCCTGGAAATAAGTCATAATATATTACTTGCCACAACACAACTCACAA
>JYFJ02009160.1:0-10492 GCA_000934665.2 Catajapyx aquilonaris | reverse complement strand
TTTCTTTGCACCATTGATAAGAGGACACAAAACTGCGCAACATATGTTTTTTTCATAAAATTCTCATTGAGTGACTCTAGCTTCATTTCCACCTTAAGGACAAAATGGCCAATAAAGACTATTCTTTTGCATTTAAAAAATTTATTACACCTCCAGTATGTAATTCCAGCCTAGTGATGAGTATCGACATGTATAATCCTGTTGTTACTGATTACAAAGTGAAGCCAATAGATTTAGTGTTAAGAGGCAAAGAAGGAAGTAGGAAAAAATATACCACTGGATCTATCGAATTTGGGCCAAGAACCACCCTGTAATAAGATGATCCAAAAGGTCCAGATATGTAGCACCTACATTGTGACCACATTAAGTGAACCCAAACGATGTGATTGAAGGCCAGACTGAGCATTATACCAACTGTGTTTTTTATGACTACGCATGTGTTTCGCATTTGTTGCAACAGACACTGCTACAGGCAGAAACTCACGACAAAACAATCCTCATTTGGTTCCGAGAGACTGTAGCATCAGCACCATCATGAAGGCTTCTCTTGCTTTGTTTCTGCTCTGCTTCTTTATCACGTTCCAACTCATACTTGCTGATGAACCAGATGAAGGTAATGTGTAGTTACAATATGTAGTTTGAATAGTCAATGTTCTGTTTCCTTATCAGGTATACCATGCAGTGCAACCGGAGTGTGCAGCAATTCTTGTCATGAAGCGGCTGTGGAAAAGGAAAACGCAGATAAGTGTGAAGACGGATTCTGCTGCATGCGGGATGGCGTCATTTGACATGGGGCATCAACATCAGGAGGGCTTGGGTGGCATTCTGGCATATCACATTTGAATATCATGCACTTTGGTATCTGGTTTGTCTGAGATCGAGCGCAAACTTTGTGACCACCCTAAAGCCAATATAATAAACCGAAGAATTTGGAAGGATTTTGTACCTCTCTTTCTTTTCTGCCATGCTTAATCCACCACTTTTCAGCACCAAAATGTCATTCATCTATAAATTATCGCGAGAAGTTTAGAGTCAGCACCAGCCAATAAAGTCTCTTATTTGCTGGAAATATGTTTAAAAAAAATAATTATTATGACACTTTCAGTCTGTCAATTTTCGCTCAAATAGTCGACATGCCTGATCCTGTTGCTATCAGTGGCGGATCCAGAAATTTTTTCGGGGGTATAGGTGGTGGTGGTGGGGGCGGGGGGTATAAAGACCTAGAGTTCCGTTAATCATACTACACTAACTGCAGAACTGATCCTGTAGAGTATGATCTTGGTTATATAAAGACCTGTGCAGACATGCGGCTTAGGGTCCACATTTTGTCGCTGTTAGTGGTGCATGCAGCAAATTTTTTTCTCTTGGGGGTGGGTGGGGGGGTGAGGGCGCAGGGCCCGCCGCAGGCGAAATTTTTTTCCAGTTCAAAGTCAGAAACCTTCCTCGCGACCCCAAATTTGGGGTCGCGACCGCAAAACGGAAAAGAACCCATAGAACACTGTTGTGAAGAACAGACGTTCGGTAATATGTCGCAGCTGGCATGAAGCACTTGCAGGGTGGAACATGGCACAGTAATTTGTATCGAACCAGTCAGTCAGAACACGAGTCATGATGAAGTACGTTGTGGTCTTTCTGCTTTGCATGGCTGCTTTCCAATCAACGTTTGATCTCGCAGGTAATGTCCACTTGACTAATTCATGTAAACACTTATTTTATAAACTGTCTAAATTCCCAGATGCCATCCTTCCTCCGTACTGCATCGGGGTGTGTGTCCATGGAGACACTTGCCCTGATGGAACCCAGCCATTCCCTGGGGAAGGACAGTTCCGATGCGGTACAGGCAACGTCTGCTGCCCGGAACCTGAATGAAGAGACGTATCGACACAAAATAACGAGTCACCATTGAGTGTCTGTATGAAAATAAAGATATGAAGAATTTAATGAAAATAGGCCTCATTTCAGCACTTTTCAAAATGTCACGAGTTTTGCGCTATACCTTACTGCGCATTACCTCCAAAGTAAAGTGTCATCATGAATGGGACTAGATGATAAGCGACCAGGGACTTCATCGTGATGCTTCGAAGCTTCCTAACCGAATGATAGGTTTTTTGTTGACGAGTTTATACTTGCCTGAATAGTTGTTTCAATAGCACTCTGCATTTGAGGTATAGCAAATATAACAGTTAGCTGCACACTTGTTGCTCTTTATATTTCTTAGAATTAGTGCAAGGTGGACGATTAGAATTCCCGCAAAAAATATTCGCAATGCTAAGTCGCATTATTCCCAGTTAATTACCCGTGATTGAGAGGTTTAATTGGAAGTGTCATGGTTGATTAGAAAATCGGGTGAAGTAGACGGCTCAGTGTGAAGAGCGAATCAAATGCACCTGTTCAATTAGCTTCAACTAGCAGGTTACCCGGCATTGCCCGGGTATGTATGGGTGCTGGTTAAGGTAGGGGTACATATTATATTTTAGAAAGTTTGTTTGTAAAGTTTGTGTTCCATCCACTCGAAAGCAAGTTGCCCAGGGAGAACCATCATGGGGTGTCCATTATTATTGTCATTGGTTAGTTCGAAATATGTTGTTTGTACTAGCCTATGACAGTATTTTCTTCATAAACCATCTGTGCTTCTGGCTCCCAAACAACAGTTAATCATCTGGATGCTTGAGATAATTTTCTTCGCACATAATGTATCTTTTGTAGCCTACACCTCCTCGAACCCGAACGATGTGATTGAAGGCCAGACTGAGCATTACCAACTGTCAACTTTCTTTTCTGCCATTCTTAATCCATCACTTTTCAGCACCAAAATGTAATTCCTCTATAAATAATTATGGCGGGAATTTTTAGGGTCAGCACCAGCCAATAAAATAATACTTCTTTTGCAGAATTTATATTTTTCAAATTATTATGACACCTCCAGTGTGTCAATTGTTATTTTGGTGGCGAGTATCGACATGTCTGATCCGGATGCTATTGTTTCCATACTGTGGTTACATAGTGAGCAGCTGAACAAGCCTCATGCCTAACAAAATGGCAGACATTAGAGTGATTAGACATCCGAAACCAACATGTTGTCAACTCGAGTTGACAATGAGTTAGCGCATGTACCACTCGCAGCAAGCTCTTTTGGCATCTGGGCAGAACATCTCTGGACCTATGACCTTCTGGCTTCCATCTGGACAGGTACCGGTATCGGCACAGAATCCGCTGCAGATGGCTGGCAGGATTGCATCTGACATAATATAAGAAGCATTGTTGACTCACATTTTGCGTTATACCTAACTGCACATTACCTCCAGAGTAAAGAGTCATCATGAAGGTGACCAGAAGAAGATGATAAGCGACCAGGGACTTCATCGTGATGCTTCAAAGCTTCCTAACCGAATGATAGGTTTTTTGTTGACGAGCTTAATTGCATCAACCGTTCTTTCAATAGAACTCTGCATGCGTATCGTATTTATAGCAAATACTGCTGTGTAACAGTTAGCCGCACACTTGTTTCTCTTTATTGCGATGTATACCAAGGTTATCAGGATAATTGCAGGGCGAATTAATTATTGTGACCACCTGCTTAAGCAAATAATAAACCGCGCCGTATAGGCAAACAATGGAAGGATTTTGTACTTCTCTTGCTTTTCTGGTCTGCTTCTTCCACCAGTTTTAAGAGCAGTGGCCACTTCAGGCCTGATTACATGATTAATTGGAAATGTCAGCAGGGGGTAAGCAGATGACATGTCCGTCAAGTGCGTCGTATACCAAACAATAGATTAAATCATCTGGCGGCTTGACATATTGACTTCTATTTCCCACATGTTCTGCACATGTGTTTTTGAATGAATGATTTTCTTCATAAACCATCTGTTCTTCTGGCTCTACCTGCGCAGTTATTGCTAATCACGTCAACAATAGCCGTTACTTCGTACTGTTGTGAAGAGCAGACGTTCGCCAATATGTCGCAGCTGGCAGTGACGCACGTGCAGGATGGAACACGGCAATTGAATGAAGAGACGTTTCGAAACCAAATAACCAGTAGACGGTTTGGCACCAGGTTTGAATCTGATGGTGACAATTTTTAGAGTCAGCACCAGCCAATAAAGACTCTTCTTTTGCAGGAAATATGTCATTTTAATAATTACGTTATTATGAGACTCTCAGTCTGTCAACTTTTGTTCGAATAGTCTGGTGGCGAGTATCGACATGTTTGATCCTGTTGCTATTGGTTACAAAGTGAAGCCAAGATCGCGGATTTAAAGAATGAAGGAGCCAAGGAGGAATTTTTCTACCTCTGGATCCATCAATTTGGGGGCCAAGAACCACCCTGTAATCCATACGCCAGGAATAAAAGGCAAATATTTTTATTGTTTCTAAACTGAGGGGGAAAATGTATGTGGCCGATTTTTCTTCATAGAAACCACTCAGAGATTCGTGAAACCTAAACAGAGTCGACCCCAAAAACAAAACAACATATTATATTATTGCATAATATAGTCTTTAGAACCGACACAGTATGACGTTGCCCTGCACAAATAAATTAATGGCCAAAAATATTAGCTGTTAGCACGTTTTAATAAGGGCTATTTTGATTAGCAACCTCGATTATGACCACTTCAGATCTAGCTAATTGCCAGAATAATTATTGGAAATGTCATCATTATTATGAATAAATTATGAATAAATTTTCTACCTGGGTCATTCCATGTCAATTCAGTAAATGGCTGAGGCTCGACCTCTTCCGATTAAAAATAAAATAAATACGCGTGTAGCTGTGCAGGACTTCATCCCAAATCCAAAATGGTACACTCCTGGAGTTATATTTCACCGAGATATAAGCATGACAATCTCAACAATGTACACACACCGCCATACATTCCATTGTTAAACCATTACATTGTACACCTACATGATATCAAATGAAAGGTAATGAACAGAAGAATTTTATGGCGAAATAAAATTTCATCGAATGTTTTATTTTAAATTATAAAAAATAAATAAAACGCACAATCTGAATTTACTCGGATATTTCGGATGGCCGTAAATTCCCCCAACATTTGTGCTATCTGCTTTAAATTTGGGCAGTAGCACTTATGGTAGTATATACATCTGCCTGTAAATTATGTTCGTTCTAGGTGAAGTAGTATTGGAAATAAAACATTCTGAATATTAGAAAATTCACAAATTCGACAAGTTCATCAATTCTTTATATATGTGGGGCTGGACCGATTTCGGCGTTTTATATATCAATCCATGCGCAAGATCAAGAGCGTTCTGGTGATATTATGAACATCATCGTTTGCAGACAAATGATAAGTTCGTGGTGAATTTTTACTTGCCATACATATTAACGCACATAATTATGACAAGCGAAAAGTCACCACGACCTTATCATTATCTTGCACTCTATTATTTTAAAATTATGAACGTGTCAGACACGTAATATTGTTAGAAAGAGTTATAGAAATGGTACCTTATGTCTTTAATATTTTTCAAACACATCACAAACACATTTCAAAACTAATCACGTCAACAACAGCAGTTACCATGTACAGTTGCGAAGAACAGAACTTCGCCAATATGTCGCAGCTGGCAATGACGCACATGCAAGGGTGGAACATGGCCCAGTAACTACTGGATTGAGCCAAAAAGTACTTCATAAAGCAAGTCATAATGAAGTCAGATGTTGTGGGCTACTTTCTGAGTGTTCAGTAGGCTACGTATTAGGGTATATCACAGCAAAAAAATAATTTATCCAAAACATTCCCAATTTCCAAAATTTCGCGATTTGTTTCCGTCCCCACGGTATCTCACGATTTGGCTAAAACTTGATAATTATGCAGTGTATGGGATTTGGTTCATGTAAGGCAGCATAATTATGTTGCAATGACGCACAGTAAGATAAACGTAAGGTCAAGTGACAATAACCGAGCATTATCATCGCCATTTTTATGTCTCATAATATGACGCATTTGACAAAGGCTCTAAATCTCGACACAAAGGTTCAGACATACACTGTTGTCATCAGCACCAACATGAAGGCTTCTCTTGCGTTTCTGATCTGCTTCTTCATCATGCTCCATCTCATGCTAGTATCTGAAGGTAATTGTGTGGATTACAACATGCAATTTGAATAGTAACTTCTATTTTTATGACAGGTGTAACTGTAAGATGCGGTTCAAAAGGTGGAACATGTGTATCAGAAAGTCGTTGTGGAAATGGTCCACAGGATCGTTCTGTCGCATATCAGTGTAGACCAGAAGAGGTATGCTGCATAATTAGTAACATGGCGTAACATCGGATATCAGCATGAGGAGAGCATATCATAAGCATAATGTTCCAAGATGCCATTGTAAGTATTCGCAAGACAATGGATAATAACAAAATAACGAGCAACCATTAAGCGTCTGTATGGAAATAAAAATTTTTAAAATATTAATAGAATAATATTTTTGAAGTCAAAGGTCAACTATTATTAGTACAATCTATTTCTCTCCTTGTCTATTCGTAGGAGTCAAGATGTCAATAAAAGTTCTAAAATTTTCAGTGCATTTTCTACTGATAGTTTCTTATTTCCCTAGGGTCGTATCAGGATAGGAACTATGGCAACCCCATTAATAATACTGTACGAAATTGGCCGGATTGGGAAATAGTGTTGATAGAAGGTAATAGTACCGACTATTTTAGGTCGTTGATCAATATCGTGTCATTTGTTATCTAGACTTTGTGAGGCAAGGAAGTGAAACAGTGCTCTTTAAAGTGCTATTATTTTATGTGAACTTGAAGAAAGCAATGCGTGCCATTGTTGCTATCATTGTTGTGTTAATAATTCCGGCAGCTACTGACTTACTAGCCTCTTTTATTCGTGATGTTCATAGCACATTGCCCGAATGCTTATTAGTTATTGGCCATGATTACACCTATTTGCCAGAGCCATTGTCGCAATTGTTAACAACAATAGGATCTAACCAATCAGTACTGTCGATACAATGGACCAGATTGACTCCGGATAATCAGATCAACAATGGACCAGACAATTTTGAGTACTGGTTCTCATGGCTAGAGCGTCGAACATCACAATTTTTGTCCAACTTTATTTTTTTGGTTCTGATCTTTCATGGACACAATTTTGAGAAAGTTCTGAAGCATACGGCTGGTATAGTCAGGCTGAATCCAAGGGCCAATCGTGTGCTATACTTCAGTCCGGATTCAGACATTCAGCAGGCTATGCTGAATCCGGACTACCAGTTCTTGTACCACTTAGGAGTCAGTTATGAGCTGTCCAAACTAAAAGTGTCCAGTAAGTGTCCATTTTGCGATAACGGTCTGGTGGATCGTGGCTGGTACGACGGGACATGTAACGAGATGTACCCGGACTATTCGACTAATCTGAACAGTAAGCATCTGAACATTTCTTCAGTGATGGAGACAGACTCTGAAGAAATTCGTTTCATGCGTGACAACAATATCGCATTGTTTCCGTACCTTACAATATTTGCAGATTGTGCAGAGTTCATGAACTTTGAGTTCACATTGGTCATACCAGAAGCGGCTGAGAATATTCGTTGGCCTGATGGAAACTGGACCGGAATAGTCGGAACAATGCAGAGAAGGGAGTATTTGTTGAGTGGCATTGTTGCGACTTCTGATGCCATGAGTGTGATGGACATACCCAGTTGTTTTTATATCACTTATATCACATTTGCACGGAGGATGCCACGTCCTGAGTACACATGGACAACAATATTCAAGCCGTACACAAATCGAATGTGGGGTCTGATTGTTGCCACATCTGCAACCTGTAGTGTCATATTCTGCCTTATCATTATATCCGGTTCAACAATCAAACATCAGTTCCCTCCAGGTGTAAACCCGCCTAGAAATCACATATTATACGCATTCAGATACATATTCTCAGCATTGTTGCATGAAACTCCAACTCTAATTCCGACATTGTTATCAGCCCGATTGTTGATCTCCTTATGGTTGTTATTCTGCCATGTTATAATACTAGGGTATGAAGCTAAATACTTTTCATTTTTGGTGTCTCCGGATAAAGAACAGCTACCTAACAATATGATGGAAATGTCCCATTGGACTGGATGGAAATGGGGCACAATTGACACGATGTACACTCTAATCCGAATGGTGTACGAGCAATCAGAAGTTGGGTACCATCAGATCATACTTAGAAACATGGAGAATGATCAGGAGATGAGTAAGTGTGTGGACACATCAATTAGTGAGGACTTTAGTTGCATAGGAGATGGTGATGTTTTATATGCTTTGGCTCATCAGAAAATGGATTTGGAAGGTCATCTTCCAGTAGAAATTGTTAGTGATTCGTCACTATTGGTCATGGGTGGTATGGCCACTGTTAAGTACTCGGTACTGACCCCTGCAATTAGACGGTTTGAACTTCGATGGGATCAATCAGGACTTAGAGGGAAATATATGCGTGATTTTAAGGATGGTTCGGCTGCTTCTAATTTAATGATTGCTCGTAAGGTCAAGTTGCTTTATAGGAGGTCAATGGCTCTAAATGTTAATCATATGAAGGGACCGTTGACTTTACATTGTTTGTTGCTAGTATTAAGTTTACTTGTTTTTTGGGGGGAGTTGGTCAAATTCTATTGTTGTAATAAGAAATATAAGGTGACCTGTGATCATTCATTGAGCGTATGACCTATGCAAAAAAATTTGACAAATTATCAGCCAGTTTGTAAGTCTGTTTTTCAAATAAATCATGCTCTAAATGATATACTGGTATTTATTACAAAATTTGAAATTTTCAAAAAATTTCAAAAATTAATAAAATAGTGTATTATCTAGCCTATGACATTACCTGTAATTTCCTTGGAGATTGCTGACCTGTAAAGCCTATAAGTGCTGAAAAGGGGTCAAGTAGTGGGAAAATATTTACTTTTAAAAATTATAAGCAAAATTAATTTTTGCTGGTATTAAACATAATTTATTTTCTTAAAATTGGGAGGGAATGTTTACAATGCAGATCACACCATTTACATAATTTGCTGTAGTTTAAAATTACTTTTGTCAATTATTCTGTTACATTTAAAGAGTTCTTGAAGTTTCGTCGTATAGTTACAGTCGCGAACATAAAGATGCGTACGGTAGACCTGAACACTTATTATGGGTTACGGGGTCTACCCTCCACATCTTCATGCTCGAGACTGTACAAGGCACAAGTACTCACTGCAACTTGTAAAAGTAAAACGACAAAAGACACACAAACTGGGGGAAAAAAATCAGTCGATAACTTACTGATTATCCTGATCAGGTGTCCAATATAAGCGAAAGTGGGTCAGACTGATCCTGTATATCTGTCTAGGCCCATCTTCGATACAATGCAACGAATACAGATCCGGACAGATGTACCGGAGCAACCCTAGTGCGTACCTGCAATTAGAACAATTATTACAACTCATGATACACACTACTACTGAAACTACCTTGCCATGAAAAGAGCTGTCCATTGTTGTGAAACTCAGAAAATATGTCCACCCATCCAGATGTTAACAGTCAATAGCCTCATCATCTAGTTTAAAGAGAGATTGAATCAATTATTCAAGCTCTCAAAAAGCTTGATGATAAGGCCATTGAAACCCATTGTTGCACTGTTGATTGTTACCTCGAAAGTCCTTACTGCTAAGCTGGTCCTGCGCATTATTATTTTCAATGCATAGGAATAACTTGGCAGTAAGGCCTTTGAGAAATGAACCAGAAGCACCTATTGACCACTATGTTGCTAGTTAGTATCTGGTGTGTCACTGACTCAAGACAGGGACAATGTGTCTGTCTATGTCTAAAGTTAGCGACAAACCGGACACTTCCAATACTGCTGGACAGAAATGTTGGCCATCAGCATTGAGGGAATGTAATTATTCTGATTAACACATTACATATCCATCATTGCTGTTGGCCACATTACTTACTGTTCTTTTGGCTTGACTGACATGGACAGAAGACACTCGAAGACTGAACTCCACAGTCACTCTGTAATAGAATTTAGGATGGATAAAAGCAACCTGGATTTCTGCCCTATTCTTCAGAGTGTCTTGGGCGGAAATAGCAAATCATAAAGGAAATTCTCAGAATATTGTGGTGGCAGAGGGTTAAAGTGTTTTTTGATTGGTGTGCTCTTTGTTTATTATATCTGGTGCTCTCTAGCTAAAAGCATCGGTTGTACATTTCGCCGAAGAACTGGAAATGCGATCAGGGGACAAAATTGGGAATGACTATATAGACTCTTAGAGTACTGCAACGATAGTACATGCGCAGATTCTGCTTTTCTGATCATCTCTATATGGTTAATACGTGTATTTAAAAAAAATCGATGTTGTTTTAGACATGCGCAAAAATCGGAGGAAAAGAAGCACAATCCCCATATATATAAAGCTCAAAATTTGTACATTTATTTATCACGCCTAATTAAGCCACTTCCCGGGTACGGAGAGCGCTCAAACTTCTTAGAGCC
>JYFJ02009159.1:0-10482 GCA_000934665.2 Catajapyx aquilonaris | reverse complement strand
ATCGTAATTGCTTTCGTTGCTCAGTTGCTTCCGAAAAATTCAATTACTCCCTTGTCTTGATTTGACGCTCGGTTTTGTTCATTCCGCAGGGGAAGGGTCAAGACCCCGCTCCTGTATTTTCTAAGCCCGATAATGGTATTAGCTAGCTGTGTAATTCCTTCCATCAGGAAGAGGGTAGGGTGGGAGTGTGGACGGGGGGGGGGGGGGTCATCCTATAACAAAAAAAAGGTTTAATTCCGCCTGCAGCATTAAACAAACTCTTCTTCCCCCACCCCTCCCTGACCCGAAATCACATTCCTAACACCCCCTCATCCCCCCACTTAGTGGCATCCAATAGCGTCACCGGATTCCCCTCCCCCATCCCTCCCTCCCATCCCCTTGCAAATCCGGTCCAAGTGCTGTTAATACAGCCAATATGCAGTGTGGGACGACATGTCCGACATACCAAAACCACTTGTAATGGGATCCGCTCCCCCTAGCTCCCCACACCCTCCCCAATCCCTCCCTCTCCACCGCCTCTCCCCTGGACCAATTTTCGCCACCATTTTTTTTAGCGTGCATAGAAATTTGGCGACCTGCACCATTGCATCTCAGTAGTCCGATTCAATCAATGGTGAAATTGAAAGATCCGGATAGAACTACAGCCCTCTAGGTATATAGCGACCATTTTGAATGGTGTGTTCTATGCATAAATAGATGCGTCAAATGAGGCTGGAGTGTGCGACTGGGGTGAAAAGGGGCGAAATCAATGAAGAAGAGGAGGCTGGAGGGAGGGAGTAGAATGGGGGGTGTCGGGTGGTGTTGGGGAAGTTTAGGCATCACAGAGCACCCCCCCTATCCTCCCCCAAACATTATTGAATGTTCCCAACTTAGGGGTTACAAGGGTGTAGGGGAGACAAGGGTGATGGGGTGGGAATTCGATTAATTCCGCTCATTGTCAGTCATTTGTCTTCTTCCCCACCCCCGTCGTAGTAGCGCTGGAAAAAAAAATGGAGAGCAGAGCAAGGGGGTGAAACAGAGTCCGATGGGGGGAAAAGTGCATCAAGCATTCAATTCTGGTCCTTAAAAAGGTGGGTGATGATGATCAAGGGGTAGGGAGATAATCGACAGGAACTATTAATTACTATAAGTGAATGGGTGGAATTTTCGTCCCGCTGCTAGTTACTGTTAACTTAGCAGTACCATTGTCAACACTGGTACTGCTAAGTTAGCAGTAACTATATCCGAAAGAAAATTCGACCGAATGTTTTTTTATATATTTATGTGGGTAATACGTGCTCTAAACTGACGTCACTTACAGAAGACTACGTTTAAATGAAGATGGTATTTTGCACTGAATTGTGCCCTATATTGGCTCAGTATAATAATAGTGTGTTCTCTATATGGCTCACTGTCAACATGAACAGTTTAAAAACCTTTTACCATTTACCAGCATTATTATTATTATTATTATTATTATTATTATTATTATTATTATTATGTTACCCCGTGATAGAGCTCGTGGCCCTCTTAGGGGGGTAAGGGGTAAGGGGAAGTTCCCAAGGGAGGGCGCCGTGCGATATCCATTTCTGACATTCTTTAACACCATGTCTTTTCTCCTGGCCCCGAGCAGAGTAGGGAGTGCAATTATGCTCCGGCATGTCGGGAGAAAGCGGAAAAAGACCCGGCCAAGCAGAGGTGACGGGGCCGGGATTTGAACCCCGGCCTCCCGCTTGGCTGGCCAGCGGCGTAACCGCTAGACCACCATGCCGCCCCTCACTGTTATAATTTAAATGGCTGCATTTCAATAGTGCAAACATCAGGAGCTTTTGGGGTGCTAAGTTTATTAATCCGCATTATGAGTGAAAAAGTAATGCAGACACAAAAATAAACCTGGTTGTCCTATTATTATCTGTTAAACGTATAGTGAAAGGCGTCTTGGACATTCCTGCACGCGTGGTATTGGGACACACTCCCAAGAACATAATGGTTTTGAGGTGGACTTTATAGAGCTCGTCACCTTCATGGAAAATGATGATCCTGCACGGTGACTGCATTTGAAGAATAAAGAGTCAACAGACTAGGGCAGTTCCGGTTGTAAGCAAGCTGACTTTGTCGCATATTTTTTGAAAAAAAGGGAAGGTGTTAATTTTTGTACAAATTACTTGTGGCGTTTGAGCTCAGCTGGTAAAATAATGGGAGCACGCATTGTTGGCGACACCAAAAGTAGATCCTTTCTCAACATGCTGGTTATACAATATCATTACAAAACTAAATGAGCTTCTGGGAATAATGTGATCCGTTCCATAAAACTAGAGTCTATATAAATGGGCGTGGAGATAAACTGCTCTGAAACACAATTGGCAGTCCGATTACTATCCGTATTCACCTTGAGTCCGAGGCAAACGCAATTACAAGTCAGCGCCGTTGTATAAGATATACTATATAGCGTATAGCATAGAATTATTTACCAATTCAAGTATGTGTTATGCCATATACGTGTATAGTTGCATGTCTTACAACGTATCAAGTTATCGTTACGATGAGTGGATGAAAATTGGGCCTACTCAGCAAATGAAAGTGCTTATGATACTGTCAATAGTTCATCTTGATATAACTTCATTTGAACAAGTTTCATCAATATCATATCGAACACTGCAGTGTAATTAACCATTTGAGATGTACCATGCACTTCCTGGTCATGATTACTACGGTACAACGGTGATAGGCCTTTCAGGGGCCGGACGCCTTACCCAAATGAACCAAACAACATAATTGGTGGCCTTCACATGTCTGCCTCCCGCATAAAGGCAAAAAGACAGGTCTGATGTGGTGCAGTATAATTTTATCGGGGATGACTAAAATTTGTTGGTTTCGATGCAGTTACTCGGACTTGTTGGGCATAATACAGCCTATTTGTACAGAGCCTTAGTTTACTGTATATGAAATAATATAATCATTGCCCATGCCATTCTGATTGTGACACAGTAAGCATTACTTATTTTACTGGCTTACATCATGTATACTGTGCAATATAAGTTATAATAAAGGTTGATAAATATTTCAAAACTTGCGTGAACGTCAGTGCACTAACATTCACACATGTTTTGGCTTAACTTACTGTTGACATAATATCAGTAAATGAACTATATTGGAAGAAAGTGTACAAAGCCTGAACTAAAACGTTAGCCATGCTCCTGGTGGAACAAGAGTCAGCTCAGATTAGTATCGATGAAAATCTCGATGTCTCTCATTTTACTCTCCTCTGTCGTTTCACCTTCAAGTTCCTCCACTTGAAACACTCCGCCACACCTGAAAGGTGAGGTGACAGAAACGAGTGTCCGAGAAAATGCCACAGATACGGGTCTTAGATGACTTATTGGGTTCCATCCGGCCTAGAAGTTTACTTACAGGCTACTGTAGGTAAGCTATATAAGTAATGGTACAGATTCCAAACTTAACATCGTATGCTAGATAGTCAAACAAGGTATAGGAAATCTGCTAGCAAATATTCGGCTTTTGAAACTGATTTCCAGTCACCATAAAGTACAGTATATGTTACTTGTAGATAATATTTTAAAATAACCGCTTTTCCACATCCTATCGTGAGCTGAATAAAGCAATGAGTGACGGCTATTTTGTCACTCCCGTATTATAGTGCATGTATTATAAGTAAGACTACCGGTTTATAAAATACCGGCACGAATGTCACATTTTCGAAGCAAATTAATTATTGGCCATGGGGTCATTGTTGAGACCAATTTTTATGCATGCTGTTTTAGGAGCCAGAATTTCAAGTAGGAAAATCCAGGCGTAGCAATTTGCGGCTCGTTTTGAATGACGTCTTCACTCTTACCATATACACTTGATATACACCCACCCCTTTTATCAGAAATATTCTCCATATACTGACTCAATCTATCCTGATAGAGCAATTTTTCCTTCAATTTGCGTAAAATTTTAAATGAAATCGATGAAAAAATTACTGTAAGAATTGGGCTATTGAGTCCGCTGAAAGAGGTATAGGCAATTTCACTCAGAAGCATTGAGTGCTATTTCCAGTGGGAAAAATAGCCACTCAAAATAATTTATAGTATATACCACCACCACGAAGACAGAACCAGTACACGCTGTATTTCTTAAACCTCTTCTTCGAATTGCTCGCGTCGGAAACCTCTCTTGATGTGTGGGACTCCTGTACCCCGTGACATTTATAACGTACAAGACTCAATTTACTGAAAAGGAAGAGATTCTATTCGAGGGCACTTACTCGGACTCGCTTATATACGCTATACCTCCACCTTACAATATAGACAAGAAATATTTCAATGAAAAATCATATGCAATCATTGAGTGTGTCATGCTCTAAGAATGCAAACTCCATAAGTCTAAAACATATCTGCTCTACACCCCATCTTTTGCAGACGGGACCAAAAATAGCCTCCTGGGGATGTTGGTGTCTTATTCACAGAACCATGAAGAATGCTGAGGTTAATGTTGTGAGAAACAATTTGGCAATCCAGTGCTGACGATTGGTCACAGCAAGCAAGGAGAATGAGGAGGGGTGGTGATTAAGTGCATGTAAGTAATATGTTGGTATAAATGGATGGCTGGCTTCTTTCTATATGCAACAGCAGCATTGTGCCAGCCAGGATGACATCCACCACTTCGGAATGCCCACCAGATTGACTCCGGTACTAATTAGGAATCTGATCGTTAATGTTTATGAAACAGCTGCAAGAGGGGTACTGTGGCACAGGGGTGACTGGATGGGTGCTGAGGATGAACACTGTTGGTGCTGTTGTGCCCTATGTATGAATAGCCCGTGCCTCACGTCTTTCTCACCAATTAAAGGGCACGTGACTGCCCCTATAACTTATATAGGCACCACACGGGAGGACCGGCCATAATCAACTTCCTACAGCTGATCATGGCACTTAAAATCAATGCTGCTGTTAGCATTTGCTCCGCCTATCTCGCCCCTTCATGGCGCCCAATATGGCTTCCACCATCTCATTCCAAACATTTACGCAGCACCGTATACACCCCCCTTGCGCTCAGACTCTATAGGGCAGGCGGGGAGATTAGTCCATCAGCTAATCAATTGAATGCACGAGATCTCTTGGGGGATGCTCATTTCACACACCCGCACCTTGCATTTTATGAGCGAGCCATAATGAGATCATTTGATGACAAGAGTTTGGCAAATCATTTAACTTCAAGGGTAGCATATACAAGGATATTAATTTAAATTCGTGTATATCAGAGACCCTCATAAACTAACCCTAAATAATTAAACCATGGTACATACATCACCAGCAAATAGCACACTTCATATTTATCATTTACAACAACCATGGCCTAGTCCAAAAAGAGGGAAAGGGAAAAAGACCAGCACGTGAGAATATCTTGTCGACAAGTACGCAACTCGGAGCACGAGTTACATTCACGTTGATAACTCTATTCACATGAGTGCCGTATCATCTCCTATTACTTGTTGTCGACCTTCCAGTTCAGGGAGGTAGGAAACTGTGCTTTTGAAGCACCTCTTTCGAAGTTGTCCTCTTGGTGCCACATTGTTTCTGGCATTAATATAAACTGAATAACACTTTTGCCTTTATGGGTCTAAATTGATTACTTCATTTAGAAGCTGTGCATTAGAATTCGACACATTTTTGCATCTCTTCAATTTGTAAAATGAAGTTTAGACTAAGTGAGCCCAGAGAGATGATCTAGAAAAGTTACCAACTAGTTGGTGACTTAATCAGGCCATTTCACTTCTTCAGGCCATTTCTATACAACGAGAACAGGACGCAGAAGATTCATTTGAGATATCCTCGTTATACTGACGTGTTGCCTAATTTTTTAAAGCCCATCCAAAGTCTCATGTCAGAAAGCACCGTTTGGAATATCGACATCAAAGATGCTTTTAGGCATCAGAATTCCATTTTTCCAAAGAAATATTCGAAAAGATTATCGCATCCTTAACTTAGCAATGGAAAAAAAGTTCAATGACGTGAACGGAGCTGGATAATGTGAATCTCAATAAGGAGAGGATTTCTTTGAAACCTCAGTCATTTTGATTGTGCTGTGAAAATAATATCGGGTGTTTCAATTAAAATAATGGTTAGTGATTTATAGCATTAAGCTGCGTAGTTTTAAATAGTAATATTTTAAGTGGTTATCGAAAATATTAGCTGCTAATATTATGCCGAATTGAAACATGTATACCAAAGCGCTGAATTTAAATGGATTTTATTGGGAATAACCATTTGAATAATTGGCGTCGAATGCCAATGACAACCCAGTTTTTGCAGACCAAACCCCCTTGCAAGGATTAAAAGGACGGATCCACGTAACCTAATATTAACACACTACTATTAATTACCATTAAGAATAACTATTCCAACGCAGCTGCTTATAAATTAGCAGCTCTGTGCCAAAAAAAAACCCTAACCATTTTTATCTCATTTCAATTCGAACACCCTGTGTAAGTGGCTTTTGCAGAATACTGTATACTCTTTTTCTGCCTCTGTATATATGCCAAAGAAGGACTGAGTCAGCAATATGATTCTCTGCCTTTTGGAACAGGAATTATACTGTATATTACTGTATACAGTATAAAATTGTATCTCAGGACCACACATAATGTAAAATATTTAAAACTTTAAATCATTCAGCTTATTAAAAGCATACAGTATAAATATCCCGTTTCAATTTGCTTAAGCTAGTGCTTATTGATACTTTCACTAAGGACCGGTTTCACCGAGCTCAGTATATTATAAATCCGAGTTTCTTTTCTAAAAATCCTCAGTTTTCATTGTTGACAACAATGGTTGCTATGACAATTGTTGTTATAACCGAGGTTCTAAGTTATCCTGAGCTCGGGGAAACTGGCCCTTAAGTTATCGAAATTTTGTAAATGTGCTATACCCTTTCCTTTATGGAATAAGGTATGAAGACTTCATAGGCCTTCTAAATCACACGATTAACACATTAATTAATCAGCTGTAACTCTCACTGTAGAGTGTAAATGGTTTTTTTTGGTCAATATCTATCTATATCTATAAATAAGGAAGTTTGTCAGATGTTTGTCCCTTATAGAAATCCTGGGGAAGGCCCCTACACCGCCTTAAATTAGCATATCGGGGGTTACATTTTTCAAGGAATTTAATGCCGCATGTTTCAGCTTCCGAAAATGTACCTAACTCCCACAACACGCATATTCCCGAATCTTCTCTCTTCTCGGGCCTTAACAATTAACTTACAACAATATATCAATTCAAATTCCCATGGAAATGCCCTTATGCAAGTTCAATACCTAGCAAATTAAACCATCGACGGTAAATTCAACGCATGCACCAATTGCGCTAATAATTGGCACCTCACGTGAGTTCGTATCGTATGGTCATTCCGGGATTTTGTGGGATTAGAAAGTAGACTTCCAGACAAAAATAAATACAATAAAATAATACAGTATTTACTAATATTACTCCGTGTTGAAAATATTTCTTCCACCATGCATCTGTACGTCTGTACGTACATTTCTAGAGTTCTTCAAAGCAAACATATGGAACAAGATGGAGGTGTGAAGTGGGGTTGGGGGGTCAAGGGGTCAAAAATGCAGGGGGAAAAAACACACGGCTGTGCAGTCTTTTCTTGGGCCAACTCCATCCGCAATCCTCTTTTTACACATCCAATCAGAATATCTGTGTCGACTACACTATAAGACAAGCAGGTAATCTATCACAGAGAGTGACAAACTTTGGCTTATTGCAACTTATAAGGCCTATTTTAAGACATATCGAGTTTCGAGTGTACGGAAGGGAAATTTTTACAAACAAACACACTTCCTAAAATAGTGTATATGTACCCCTTACCAGCACCCCAACATACCCGGGCAACGCCGGGTATCCTGCTATAGTGTCTAATAAAGGCCACTCCTGAAAACAGATTATAAGGCTAAAGCTCTTGTTTCTGATATGGCCTTACAGATTTTCATCAGCTTAACTGACACACTCTTTAGACTATAATTATGGACTTTTTTTGTAATGTCAATTTACTGCCCGAGAAAAAATTAAGCAATGCCTGCCAGGCAATCCGGCATGTCTTGGAGTAATGACGGTTGCATAGCGCCAGGATATTACGTTTGGCGGCAACTTTTGATAAATGGTACAGTATACAGTATAGCCTTACATCTAGGAGAGTAAGAGTTGGCATGCTGAATATTTGCTACTCTGGCAATATTATTAACATTTTCCTTTACTTTTACATCCAGAATTCTCTGCTATGTGGATATTGTGTCAGCTTACGCGGTAGGATTCCGCTTACGGCATGGAAGTTCTCACACCGAATGTGTAGGCCTACCTTGTATTTCTAATATTGTGACGCAGATATCAATATTATACCGCTGCATATTGAAGCAGATATGTCTTATTATAATATTCTCACGAACTACATCTCCCGGGAATCAAGAAGAGTGGCATTCGCATAGGCCTAACTGCTCCTAACATGAAACTATGGCTCATTTTGCTATTGCTATTCGGTACTTACAAACGGACATTACGCTATACCCCCTGATGTAAAGTGAAGACTGTAACAATAACACCGACTGAAACTGAAACCTGAAACTAATATCTGCGGTATAGCTTCCAACCCACCAGCATTCAATCTGACGGTGGAAAGTGATAACTCGCACATTTCAAGTTCGCTTGTAACCCAACTCTCGGAAAACAGTATATATAGTCTGCAGCTTAGTTGACACCCAAAATGCCAGCTATTGTTGGGCTACCACTTTTCTACATTTGACACCCGACCAGCACCAACCTCTGATCGCATTCGTTTACAGGCTCTCTCTGTGACAAATGAAACGAAGAATGATATGTTTTTTCCGTTTCAAACCTAGAGTACTTCCACTTGGCTTCTGCAACTTTGTACGTTTGAGCCTGATACATTAGGGCGAGAATTAACTATAGTTCATTTTCGCCCTAATGTATCAGGCACGCTATACAGTAATAGATTGTAAATAATTGGCACTGAACGAAACCTGCATTTAAATTATTTTAAAGTCTAACATCGATGCGGGTTGCTGTGGTCAAGAAATGCAACCCGGAATAATAATAGAGTATTACTCCTATAATAGACCAATGCACAAATAACGTCTAGCTGTCTCTGTGACGGAGAATAAAAAATTTCATGTGCAGTACGGCAAGTTAACAGACAGACAAAACTCCCGCTTGGGGATCCACGATAAGGATCACCGGCTTCATCAAATTTGCAAGCAACTTGTTTGAACCGAACAAGGAAAGGGTGGCGCACATGTCAATGCATCGGAAAAGACCGAAAGGGGACAAGAGAGAGAGAGAAAAAAAAGAACAACAACGATGGGTACAAAAAATAAGTGGCAGGGTTTCCGACGTCCACTCAAGCCAGCCCGTCGAGTGTCTCCAAGGGCCCAAATCATCATCATTACTATCCGATTGTCTGCTGTTTCTATCGAGCAAACAACCACTTTTCCCTTTTATTGCCATCTCCTTTGCCGCATCTTTTCCCGCCAACATCATATAATATCATAGGTGATTTTGCACAAATGTGTGTCGACATTTTCATTCAAGACTCAGTTAAATATTTCCTCAATCCACCAGATCACATTTCGGACAAAAGGGAGGATTGGCCTGATCTGTGATGTCACACTTATGACATGCATGCTGTATACAGAAAGAAAAGGCTCAGTTTGATCTTGTCACCTTTTCTGATAATGTTGCAAACGCCCATGTGGGGGTACACCCAACTCCTTTCTTTTTCATCTGCTTTATGTTCATTTGAGTGAAGCCAAGCCCATCCTTAATGGATGATAACCCCTACCAATTCCTAACATTTTGGAATTCCCCAAGAGTGTGTTTGTTCCAAGAGTTTGTTTGTCACGTATCTCATCTGATTATGTACCGAAATATTTTTCTTTGCTCTTCTCCCAATGGCACCGTTTGAAAGCTTTACTGGGGCCTTACTTTTAGACGCGGGACTGGAATTTCTGATTTAAATGTTACGCCCGGAATTCTTCTCTGGATGTTTGCAGATGACACAGCACGTGCCTTTCGGTCGCCGGGTGTGTACATTCACGTCCTCCTACGCTCATTTACAGCTATTCTGGGTGGCAATCTGGCCGAAAGCAAATGTAATCCTGGCTGTGCTACATATGTGAGGAACAAAATGATGAGCTGTGTTTCTGCATCAAAGACTCTTATTGAAGTGCATAAGAATGCATAGGCCTATGATACGGTATATGTTCTGCTTAGATTTTGCCCTCGTTATGTCCACACCCACATGAATCCCGCCAAAACCTGGCAACGAGCTTATATACTTAGGCCCACTGTTGCTCAACCCAAATTAAGATAAAATATATGATTATACGAGGGTCGTCCAATAAGTTCTGAGCCTAAGGTAGATGGCGCGGGCTGATAATGATGTCCTTCCACCTGAAGGTAGTGACACTCATTAGAGCAA
>JYFJ02009158.1:0-10493 GCA_000934665.2 Catajapyx aquilonaris | reverse complement strand
TATAGCCATAATTAATTCAAATGTTTCTACCAAATCAACGAGTCACTCCTATGGAAAAGTATTTCATAACCCGAGCAACGCCGGGTATCCTGCTAGTACCTTATAAATATAAACATTTAGGTTATAATAGAAACAATAGTATCAACATAAACTATTACTATTACGTACATTATTAAAATTAATTGCGTTTTAATTTAAATAATCATATTAAAATCTTATAAATAAATAAACTAGATTTTTGCCATTAGTTGAAAGTATTTGCCGTTCCTGCACACCCGCCAAAAATAGTTCCTGCTCGAAGAGAGAACAGTCCAAAAAACGTTTTCAAAGGCATTGCTTCGCACACTGATATATTTTTTAAAGATTCTGGTGCCAGTGGTGGGTAGACTACAAAATGTCAAAATACGTGAAACAATATTGCAAAGGTAGGCGATTCGAATGTTTTTGTCATGCACCACACGCATGATGACCAATGAACATATAGTATTTTGCACATGCATGTGAACGATCCTGCTCAAGGTTGTCGGGATAAAGGTTTCGAAGGTCAGTGTCACAGTGTTGTCTGGTGCCAAGCCTTGAAAACGGCGTTCTCGCACCAAAAGTATTGGAACTGAACTTCTATTGTAAGTTTGAGTTCATTGTTCCTCAGAAATGTCTCTCACTAGTATTATCCACGAGCATGGTTTTCCTTTTGCCGTGCTACAGGGCGACGTTTGATGTTGGCTTTATTTATGTGCAAATGCACGAATTCTGACGTACAATATTTACAACAATGCGTCTCTGTGAAAAACACAAACTGCATTGTTGTAGGCAGTATTATGTCATGCAAACGAAACTAGTCGTATGCTACTATGCTTCTACAGTAAATGCCGTACGGTAGCCTACAGTTCATGTTCTATAGAAAACAATTTATTACATTTATAACCGGCCATGACCTGTCCTCGAGAGTCCATAACCTGTCCTAGTCACTAGCGCCGCTGGCTTCATAAAATTGTACTGTAAACCTGCGTAGAAGGCTTTTTTTCCCGTCATTGCCACGTTTGGCTGTCTTCGTGCTGTAGCATCAAAAACAGACGCTTGAGGACTTATTCACAGTCGTGCAATAGGTACACAGGGTGAGTATTACTGCCGGTGTCATCAGTCATTTCTGATTCATACACATGCAGGGTGTATGTCAGTTATTTAAATGGCAATAATATTCTGACAGGCTCGACAATGTCGTTGACTTGCACGATGACCAAACCCTACCCCAACACCTGTTGCCTGGCCTGGTCTCTCAGGACTGGTTCACTTTGCATCGATCGCTGCACTCTACATGGTGAGGGACTCATTTCATTTTACATTTTAAATTAATTACCGATAGGCACTTTTATAATAAAAACTTTTCCTTCGTGTTTTATAGTTGGTGTCGACCGCCGCAGCTGCTTACAGCGTATACAGTTTCACGACATATGGATTCTGGTGTAAGCACCATAAGAAATCACCTAGTGTGTGTACAGTGTTTTTCACCGAGGGCTTCGCAACTTGGCTGGATCCAAAGACCACCCTACCGCATTATCCCAACTTTCACCTATACCCTGTTCAACCGGGAGGAAGAGGACCACCAACGGACCTTCCCACCCATACAACTACACGACACAACAAGGGTTGAAGTGGTACGTTGTCCGCAACATCATGTCGCCATAAATCTGCGGGGCGCTGGGAGAGTGGTGGTAATCCTCCCGGAAAACTGTGACCAGGACATTGAGATAATGGGTTCCGGGTTCAGACATATGTATGGTAATTAAAATCGTTTCTTTTGGTGACTGTTGGAGAAACAATAGTGTAGTGTCTTATGTTTAACCGGCTGTTTCTCATAAGCAAAGTAACTTTTCTTACCCTCCTGGATTTTGATAATTTTGATAATTTAAATTCTGCTTGGCCTATAGTGTTGGGAAAACATCACCTCCGCTGCTAAATTCCACGTTAGCAGGGTGAAAATCCAGCCTAAAGGCGATGTTCCGCAAGCCACAACACCAGCGTTCGGTCGCGAGGCGCTCGTCCCGGCTGCCCTGGTCGCGGTCGCCTTTCACCGCGTCTGTAGCTCTCTCCGGTGCCACGAAGGAGAAGGGTCATCTCGCACGCTTTGCAGTCGAAGGCGATTATAATAATGGAGAGCCAGGACAGGGAGCATAATACTACATAAGAGGCGCAAACATTCGATTCGCCTGTCTCTGTTTGATGGGGCCAACCGGGGCCAACGGTGGCGGCCATTTTGAAGAGATGCCAACGAGGTGTAAATAGGGTACAGGCAGGCCAAAGCTTCGCCATCTTTGATTGTTTTGGCGGCGGCCATGGCACTTCACGGCAAGAACACGGGCGAATTTGAATATTTTTTTGCCGTACTTACAGAATTAATACGTAGAAAAATGCATTAAAGGAGCTCATATATGGCAAAAATATTCAAATTCAGCCGCCAAAACCATCAATGATGGCGGACCTTTGGCCTGCCTGCACCCTATTTACACCTCGTTGACCTCTCTTCAAAATGGCCGCCACAGTTGGCCCCATCAAACAGAGACAGGCGAATCGAATGTTTGCGCCTCTTATGTAGTATTATGCTCCCTGTCCTGGCTCTCCATTATTATAATCGCCTTCGACTGCAAAGCGTGCGAGATGACCCTTCTCCTTCGTGGCACCGGAGAGAGCTACAGACGCGGTGAAAGGCGACCGCGACCGGGGCAGCCGGGACGAGCGCCTCGCGACCGAACGCTGGTGTTGTGGCTTGCGGAACATCGCCTTTAGGCTGGATTTTCACCCTGCTAACGTGGAATTTAGCAGCGGAGGTGATGTTTTCCCAACACTATAGGCCAAGCAGAATTTAAATTATCAAAATTATCAAAATCCAGGAGGGTAAGAAAAGTTACTTTGCTTGTCAGATGTGTCACCTGCTGGACTCGCTCGTTCCAGTGAAGTGAACAGGTGCACAATGTGTATTTATGAACCAGGTATGTGTCGCATAGATGTTAAATTTAAAGACGGTTTGGTTGTTTGTCAGTCGTGTGTTAGGCGTCAACCAAAACACTTCGAGTGAGTACTAAAACTTGTTTGTTATTGCATAGTTTAACAATAGTATATTTTCAGTGATGTCTGCTGTGTTATCCGATGGTCTTATGTGGTATGGTGTTGCAGAAAAACTCAGAATTGATGCTAAATTTAATGATATAATTGAACGCATACCGTTGTTCGTCCTTGCACTTGTTCTCGAGATCATCTGTTAACCCTGTTCTCATCACGTCAAGATACACATCTGTTTTGGGATTGTGACGATTTGCAAATTGAGGATAATGATTTTTGTACCCATGTGAAAGGGTTGGATGTAACAACTGATTTGCTCCTACTGTTGGAGAATCGACGGATCCGTCTCTGCTTGGCGTCATTTCGTCGATCGACGTCACCAACGACGAGCATTGACGAGGACTTGAAGTGGTCTCGCCTGGGATGGGTAATTGCAATTAAGTGTCGATATTGGAATCAGGGGCAAGAGGCACTCCTTTCCAACAGATCGTACCGAGCGGATTTCCCGATTAATTAATTAGTCTCCATAGGTGACTAATTACCTCCGATCGCGTACCGGACTTGAGGACGTGAGGCTCTTGGAGTAACTTAAGCCGGGCATGGGGGTGGGGGGGTCGGAAATAAATCCCCCCCTGTGTTAATTAATGGCAATTAAATTACGTAACTTTCAACCCTGTTGGGGAATCGACGGATCCGTCTCACCGTGGAGTCATTCCGTCGATCGACGCTACATTGTGCTGTTGGTATATGCCCTGAAGAGAAGGATGTAAAATATGGAAGGATTCAAATTAGGCTGGCTCAGGAATACCAACTTGACGCAGGACAGTCCGTGATATTTTAACCGAACCAGAAGTAAGTTAATTTATGATGAACCACACGGTATAAAAGCGGGTAAGGGCGTGTGTACGTAAGTATAGTGAGTGTTGTAATTATTGCCCTTGCGTTTCCGTTAGCCATTTTTTCGCATTGCACTGCTTGTGAATCACTTATCTTTATATTCAATCGACAACATTTATTATTATCATTATTATCATTATGAGGTTGAGAATCATTGTTTCATTATGCCCTGAATATTGTATGGGAATAATTATGAGCGTAATACAAATCGTATACGGTACACGATTACAAAATACAGGAACAAAAAAATCGCAGTATACAAAGACTTTAAGAGCAGAGATGAGTATATTTTTTCTTCTAAATACATTGCAATTGGGACACGCTGCATTGTATGATACTACACGTATCGGTACTATACATGTACTGTTCAATGCGTTTCAGACATTGTACAAGGTGGTGAAAAAGGCACGCACTGCCTGTCAGAGGGTTCCAAGGCAAAATTACCATTAAATTGATTCGAGAGTTGATTTTATAGCTATTTTGAATCGGTTATAGAAATTATGGCATTTTTTTGCACATGTGGACATTATAGGCGTCATCCTGTGCAGCATGCAACCCATTTTCCGAGGGAGGTTGGGGGATTTGAATGAATGCCAGGATTACCTCCCATTACACGTAATAGATTCGAAACCATCACGATCAAACGCGGTAATTTAGCCTTAGAATACCTCGATTCTCGAGGAACCTACTATAGATCCGAGAGGAAGTGCGCACCTCTTCTCTTATCAATCTTATCCTGTGCACTTTCATTTAATTTACAAGTTTAATATATTGTAGCTCCATGGACGACGTTTACATTCCTCCTAATTTCCACCTCTGTATCATTACGTCATCGCTTATGATTCATGGAATTCGAAGGGTACGTAGTAATCAATAATATAAATTACTAATATTTGTTCGCAACATTTTGCCATTGCTATAGTCATATTATTTTGTCTCTAGGAGAGATGTGGCCTCATGCTGCCCTGGCTTCTGTTTCACATCTTCATAGTACTATTTTTTCCGACTCTTCTGTGTTTGGATATACCTTATGGCTATCGCTTTAGCTATATCCCGCTCTTGGGCTGCTCCATCGTACCACAGCTCTACTTCATTGTTGTCGTGTATACTTACTATGAAGAGCTGAGACTCAAAGACACTATCAGTGAGTTCATGCCTGTGACTGCGTCTTTTTAAAATCAACTCCTCCTCTCACTTTAAAAAAATAATTAATTCTTTACAGATTCGGCTCAGACAGTGACTTGTACTGTGTCGTTTTCCAGTGCTAGAACCTGCTGTATAGCGTGGTCTACGAGAACCGGATCCATCATAATTGCTGCCCTGCAAATTGTGGGTTGATTATTTTGTAATCTTGACACTTTCACTCCATATTCATTTGACAAAATATGTATTATTGATGATGATTTCACACAGGTTGCGTCCATTGTCATCGCTGCTCTAGGAGCAACATATATTGCGACGAAAGGAGCCTTCTACTGGGGTATGGTTCAGTTCAGTGCATGCATAATTCCTTACCTTATACTACTTTAAATTGTGCAATTTAACTCTTAATGTTGTCAGGAACCGTACTTCGGTACCGACTAGGCGACTAGCTCAAAGAATGCTATGAAAACAATGCCATAATATTTCAAGTGTATAGGCATACCATTCATTACTGCCTTTCTTACAGCGAGAGAGCATGACTCACCCTTTTGTGGGCTACTGTAGTCTACATCTCACTTTTTTATATAATTCAGATCTACAAACTGCAGTCGTTGGTTTGGAGTATTCCTTTCTTTGCCTACCTCTGTCGTCGCTTATGATACACGGAGTACGAAAAGTAGGTGGTCTAATATATTATGGCTAATTCCGTACACATCTGTCATCTGGACGCTGCATTAATATTTGGCGCTCGTGTATAATTATATTTTTTTCCAGGAGAGATGCCGCTTGATGCTGCCGTGGATGGTGCTGCAGATCACATTGATCATATTTTTGCCAGGATTTTCATTGTCAATAATGGGACCTGGATGGTATACTGATAAGCCTATTATATTATGCACTGTTTTGCCAAATATTTACTTCCTATTTGTGACATATTCTTACTACGAAGAGCTGAGAACCAGAAACGCGGAAGGGCCAATGAATTCTGACCAGAGTTCCGATCCTCTTGTTTGATGTTTCATGTGAAATCGTCATTCTTATGTGGCTACTTTTTGAACTTCTCTCATTACAAGGTCAGCGACGAAAAAAGGTCTACTTGCTTGACAATACTAATGGACCTCGTACCCCCAAAAAACATGATGTTATCCGCTGCCATGATGTCACAATGGGAAAAACTCTCAAATAATTACTCCAATCAGAAGAAGAGAATACATTGTGCACATTCCCTAACAATATATTTTGTTTCATTGCTTTATTCGCATATGCTGTATATCCAGGACATTACTAATTACTACATGTACTGTACTTGTAATAATTAATTTACATCAAATACAGTATTCTGTCTTCCAACATGATAGCCCAACATTGCTTGTATAACAGCAGTATAATTGTACTGTAGTACCTAAGATGTCAAATAGGCCTACTCCATATTGAACGGGCAAAAGATACTTTGGCCTCATTCACAACGAGTCATGAACTTGTCATTATTCTATGGTTTTATGGTATGTATGCTATGTAATGTACAAAACAATAACCCGCCAGTTTATTGATACTCGTGTTTTTGTATACCAGTTGTACTGAAATCCAAATAAAGAGACATGGAATACGTATAGTGTGCGGAATACTGACCCAGACACTAGCGCCACAGTACAATACATCCGGAGGTATATTTTGAAAATATATTATTTTTGTAAATAACTCTGCATATACAGAATCTGTACTGCACTGGTCCTACAGCACAAGTATCATGCAATGGCTTGAATTATTTTAATTGGTCCCCCTGCAGCAACGGCCACTTGTGCGGACCAAATAAAAATTCACCATCATAATCTCAAATAAAGCCATTGTATGTATGTATGTATGTATGTATGTATGTATGTATGTATGTATGTATGTATGTATGTATGTATGTATGTATGTATGTATGTACGTACTGTACGTACGTACGTACAGTACTGTGCTGGTCCCAGGGGGTCAGCCTATATCTATATTATTTTATAGGTGTCATGAGATGCAATATTGAACTTCCCTCTTTTTCTGTTTAGCAAGATTGAGTGCCAACCAGTGGTCAACAGGTTCTTGGGACATTCCTGCCTCCTGGTATTGTTGTGAATGAGTGTTACATTTCCGGCAAGCCATTGCAGTACTGTACACATTATTAGTAAAGTTAATAATATATTGCATGAATATTATTAATCGATTTTCCTGCTTCCACAGCAGGACTGTATGCGTGACTCTCGATTAGCTTACGTATACTTGTCCCTTTACAGTTTAGACCAACATGTTTGAGGAATAATAATATAATATGAGTATGAAATCAATAATTATTATTTTCAATGGGATGTTGAATAGAAAGCATGTTTTCATGCCGGGAGTTGAAGTGAAGGAGCCTTCCATTAATAGTCCATCAAGTTTAACAATGGATCGATTTTAGTAGAGATGATTTGCAAATAATTATTGGCTTTTACGTATTAACACTACAGCTCTGAAAAAGCCTTTTAGCATTGGAAGGGTGAGAATTAAAAGTTTCTTTATTAAAAACAGTGTATACTAGGGGAGGTGAAGTGGCGCAGCGGTAACGCTCGCGCCCACGGATATTAAGGTCCCGGGATCGATCCCCACCCGGGGTTCCCACCTTTATCCGTGCAGAGTTGGGCCATCTCTGGCTTCATTTCGGGTGGCAATTTCCGATAGACTAAGCCACCCGGGGGAGTTCACAAAATGACGACTGATTAGGGGTCGTCCATAAACCACGTGACCGATTTTCGGGCACTTTTTGACCCCCCCCCTCCCCCCCAGTGACCGACCGTGGTATCCATTGGACCCCCCTTTTCACGTGGTTTTTTTAAATGTCGAAAAAACGCGATCGAAATTGACAGCTCCGCAACTAAACCGTTTAAGCACGTAAAAAACATGTCTCCCCATGTTTTCGGGGTCGCTGATTTCGAATTTTAGGTTATTTTGAACCCATGTGCATCTGCAAAAGCTCCCCTATGTGCCAATTCACTGTGTTCAGAGATACCACGTGAATTTNCCCCCCCCTCCCCCCAAAACGGTCACGTGGTTTATGGACGACCCCTTAGAGACATTGCACTTGCACTTTGCACATCCCCTCCTACCTACCCTGGAGTAATTAAATAAGAGCTTCTTACAAGCTTCTTATATGGCTCCAATTTTCGATGGTGGTAATCCACCCCCAATCCACCCCCCTAAAGGATATGGTAAATCCCAATGGGGTAATGCAAAAAAAAAAAAACCCAGTGTATACTGTAGAGCGTAGCCGGAATACTGTATGCTGGCATTGATCACATTGTCAAAACACACACACACAACGGACAAGACTCTTCCTGAAACTTGACTGTGTAAACCAACAGTTGTGTATACAGAATAATAAACAAGGGGTTAATTTGGTCAAAGTACCCGACATTTTCATGCCTCAAACCACGCCTCAAAATACTAGGCAGTGCACCCGAGGAATACTTTCTATGGCTCGCATTATCCAAGAGTATACTGTATTGTTATCCTAATAATATCGTGCTGTAAGGCAACATTTTTATTGATGCTGGCTTTATTTATGTGTAAAAATGCAGGCCGCAAACATGCATTCTGAAGTATTGTATACAATATTATTTTACAACACTTAATATATGGAAAAATATACGCTACATTGTTGTGTGCAGGATTATGTCGCCTTCATAAGGGTATTTTATTAACATCAGCATTGTCAGTTCGGCCAGCAATACACCAGGCGAGTATTACTGTGTCGACAGTCATTTCCGATCCATTCACATAGAAACTTTATGGCACTTATTTAAATGTGGCAATAATAAAATAATTTTAGCTATTTTCTTATTCCAGGCTTTACAATGTCGTTTACTTGCACGATGAAAACCATGAAAACCGATCACAACACCTGCTGCCTGGCTTGGTCTCTCAAGACTTTGTACATTGCCTCGCTGCACTCTAGGCCTACATGGTGAGTGACTCATTTTATTTTGCATTTAAACATTATGCAATTTTGTAATAAATCCTTTTTTTAAACTCCGTGCTTCATAGGTGGTGTCGGTGAGTGTCGCAACTTCTTACGGCGCATACATGTTAACGTCATATGCTGGGATCAGAGGTATACGCGAACCATGAGAAATATATTACATAGTGGAGTGTGTTTCATAACTTAAATTACATCCGTTTTGGCAGAAATAAGGAGTAGGCTCATACATGTGATGTTGTCATCCAGAACAGCAGGAAAGAGAGGAAAGAACTAAAGGAATATAATTATACGGTATCTTCCAGGATTGATTTTACAGTGTCTCACAATGATTCATGTTAAATGAAAAAGTGACACTCAGTTTTTAAACATCTGTTCTCTGCGCAATAAAACTCTAGGCGAGAAAGTTGATAATATGGAATATTTTCGAATTTTCAATCGTCACTTGTCACTGCAGGCACTAGCTGGCCCTTCTATAGTATTAAAACAAACTTTTAATACAATGACAAGTTTGTTGAGTCTCATATTGCTAACTAACAATAATTTTAATAAAACTGCAAGTATGATTCCCCTTTGAAATAGGCCACCCCATTTGAAGTGTAGCCACATTATTCAATCAGCTTTGATTAGATTATATATATTTGGTTGCATCAAAAAATGCAGGGTCGATTTGAATTTTGATCTTCAACATCCGGACTATGACTGTCACTTGACTGTGCAAACCAACTCATTCGCCACCATTGTGGTCATAATAATAAACAAGGGATTAATTTTACTTCAAGCACCGGATGATTTTCATGCCTTGAGGAACATTGAACTCAACCTTGCTACGGTAAACCAAGGAATATGATTGTCTCTCGCTAAGTATTTATCAAAGTGCATCGTTTTTCTAATGCCGTGCTACGGGGCGACACATGCTGACTTTATTAATTATTGATGCCATGATTGAGGCACTCAGAGGAAAAACGGCATATCCCAACCGACCTCCGATTTTGATATTGTTGTGCCTTTGTACTCTCCTGCCTTTCATGTGCTGAAGCCCCAAATGAATAATTGGGATGTGGCAAAGCTCCCCTATCCCACTTGTAAAATCGGCCCGCAATGGAAAATGCTAATATCTTGCATCAGGAAAAGCCGTTTATCTCAAAATGAACTCCGGTTGGGATATGCCGATTTTCCTCTGAGCGCCTCAATTGTAAGAGCATGAATGCTGCAGTACAATACTTACCGTACAACGTGTCATTGTGAAAAATATAAACTGCATCAGTATTTTGTCGCTAGAGATAATGTAAGTTAGTCGTATGCTTCTAAATGCCGTCAGTGCTGCATTAACCAACAAGCCCAACAAGCCCGGGCTTGGGGCGCGCGAGTTTTAGGGGCGCAAAATTTTGGGCTCTGCACTAGATAT
>JYFJ02009157.1:0-10496 GCA_000934665.2 Catajapyx aquilonaris | reverse complement strand
GCGTAATTTCGGGCGGCCCCGGCCGCCCCTGCATTCGCGAAATCCGCTGTCGCGGAGCCTATCTTCAAGCCCCTCCCCTTTTAAGCTGTAAACTTTCTTTAGAGTCCAGTGAGAGTCTCTCATTCGTTCACTCCAGTGCCTTCCACCTCCGCCTGCTGTTGGTCAGGGTGAGGCTTCGATGGATGGGGTGCACGTGGGACGATGTCAGTTACGTTGTCCTCCTTCCCCTATCCCCCCAGGGCAAGCCCTGGGAGGATAGGGGAAGGGGAGGCAACGTAGCTCACATTGGCCCATGAGCCCCATCCATCGAAGCCTTTCCCTGACCACAGTAGGTGGTGGGAGGAGAGGCACTGTTTCTTTATTTCTTACACTGTACAAAAATGGCAATAAAGATATGTCCACAATAATAGCTGTTCTTCTGACTGCTGCTTTTTTCCCCAGGATCTTCCAAGTCTGTTGTGTTAGGCTGCTTGATCCTTTCCAGTCAGCAATAACAGTTGATTTGTTTCCTCCTTGCATACGTTCCAGGATGATGACAATCTAGAAAGAAAAGGAAACAATAAGATAGAAACTATGGGACAGGTAGTAGCTGATAAGTAGGCTTGGTAAATTAAAATGGATGCAAGTGGGAAATATTAAAGCACTGCACTTTTCACCTGAATTTGACCTTGAAACACTTAGAATAAAAATATCAACCACAAGTATTAATATTCATGAAGTGCCTTCATAATGCAAATTTATTTAACATACTTCGAATTAAATATCATTGTCACAAGCATTGTTGGATGCCAGCTGTGGTGTATAGGCCTATACAACAATAAAATTTTTAATGCCAATGACATCACCTTTGTTATCATAAAAAGAAGAATCGTATAAATCTGCTGAGTAAAAAGCGCTGAGAAGTATTGGCCAATTATGCACATGGCTAAATGACGATTTCAGTCATCAAGGCTCATTGGGACACTATTGGTGAATAACTTCAACTGTTATAACATTGCTGCTACATTAAGTTTTAAAAAGTTTAGAAATTTAATTGCAGCCTGATATGTCAGATTTATTAATGAAAATTACCATTTTGATATCTCATTAATCCGATCAGTTTCAAACAATAATCTTCTTCCACTTTGCAACAGTTCCCTGCCTTTTTCATGTCTCAAAATGCAATTAAACCCATTTTACCATCTGGAAATCTGACGTGAAAGGGCTCACTAAAATTAAATTACTGCCTTCCCATATTTTATTAAACTAACATTAAATCATGGATGTGAGTACAGCTACAACAAATTTCCTCACTATCCTCCCCCATCAAGTATAAGCCTCAATAATGAGATATCCGGAGATATCCCATTGTAGTCCTAAAAATTAGTGCCAAACAACTTGGGATAGCAGCAGCACAAAAGTACAAGTATATGATGCTTACCATGGGTGTTGAGTTGCAAAAACATAGTCGAAGAACAACCAAGATGAGTTTGACGCATCTGATTGGAGACGTGGATTGGGATGAAAATCAGCTGTCCGTCGAACCAAGTGGGAATTTCACATTGTGCCTCCAAAGACTGGTCCAAAGCATCCTCCTCCGCGAAGTACTGGATGTTGCATCACTCACATCTTCACTCCCCAAGGCCGATTCTCCATGCTGAAATGAGCTGTCCCAAAACTTACATCCTGTGAAAGAAGGAGAAAAAATTATGAACAACTGCAAATCCTAATTATGACGACCTTGCAGAACAATCAGTCACATTGGAATGATTTCGTCATATTATGTAGAATTGAAGACTGAATGACTCCATTTCAAACATTGCAGTGGTAGCAGAAACTTGATTACAGGTCATTGAGAGTGCTCATTGCCTCTTTGTGGCAATTATACATGCTTCACCATGGAGTGACTTTTGCACAGTTACATGTAATACTGTAGTTGTTATCAAAAGAATTAGCTAGGCTTCTAATTATAGGTTGCATTGTCCGGGAATTGCCACAATCAAGTGTTTTGTCTAAGAACTTTTTAATGCCATTAACAGACTACAAATTCCACCAGATTTGTTTGATGCCTGCAAATAATAACCCAGAGCCTTCACATAAATGAGACTGGATGAACTTCCGCAAGATGAACATCTTTGTCACCAATAATAATAATAAATAATAATAAATAATAATAATAATAATAATAATAATAATAATAATAATAATAATAATAATAATTGTGGGCAGTCTTGAACTACTGTACTTCAAATCCTGCAATTAAGTTATCATCACGTGATACAATCAAGGTCACAGCTATTGCCAAACACAATTTCAACCCAATCAGTTCAGCAGATATATGTGTGTCAAAGAACATTTCATTTGACTTAATTGGCGAATTAATTCACTCTGGCAAACTGAAAACAATGGACGCAAGACAAATAGGAAGTTCATGGCGAATGAAAAACCAATGGATCCAGTTACGAATTGTAGTGGATTAATAATTTGCCAATTAGGTCCAATGGCGCTCAAGAACTGAAAAGACATATTGAATGTGTGTCAACCACGGTCAACCAAATATCTTCACTTAAATAGTTACTTTTATTGCCTTCAACACTGGACATTAAGTTGAAACTATTCACATCTGTGAATAATAATTCTTTCTGCTGTAGTATGACTTGGCATACATTAACTGGGATCATTCAAGCTCAGTTACATGAGCACTTATGAAGTGGCATTGCAGCATAGAAATGTGATCGCTTGCAAACAATCTCGCAAGCCGTCATATTTTGATGCCAGATTGCCATTACATATGCGCAACAATAAACTGATAGTTGCTCATCTCTTAGCAAGTATTCGTATAAGCCTCAATAATGAGAGATCCCATTGTAGTCCTAAAAATTACTGCGTGTCAGCCAAATATCTTCATTTAAATAGTTACTTTTATTGCCTTCAACACTGCACATTAAGTTGCCACTATTCACATCTGTGAATAGTAATACAAATTTCTGCTGTAGTGGGGCTTGAAAATAATATATTAACTGGGAGCATGGAATGCTAAATTACATGCTGTAACAAATTACATACTACATTACATGGCAGATTATTACAGAAATGTGATTGTTTGCGAAAGAAATCTTGCAACTGACATATTCTGAAGCCAAAATGGCACTGCATGTGATAGTAGCTCATGACTTAGCATCACATGCAATCTTGAAATCTCCCAAATCAGCCTTAGAATGCAGTAGTAATGACATCACGTATTTAACTTGTAACCATGCAAATGCTCTTAACTGATCATGGCAGCTAACAACACTGTACTGACATTGCCGACTATTAATCAGGTGAACTTGGAACAGTAAATGTGTGACCTTACTTCAAAAAATTCAAGGATATTCCATGGAGATAACTGAATGTAAAAGATTTAGGAAAATTTCCACATGGACTTATTGCAGCCTAGTAATCCAATGACATGCGAAAGCAAAATTATTTCAATTTTGAGGAACTAATCAAGCTTATGCAACCTTTCAAAGTCTTCATAATGACAGTCATTTTCTGGCTCCAGTCCAAAATAACATAATGCAAAGATAATGTCAGGCACTTGGAATACGACCAGGGCTCGTGCAATGCGAAAGGAGGTTACAGCTGGAATGCTCACCATGTAATTGCTCACCATGTAATTGCTCTCCAGACTAGGTGAAGGGCAGTCAAGGTCGGAGCATCTGATGTATGAAATACGCAGTTCTGCAGTCGGCTAGACAGAAGACCACAGCGAGGTCAGCTCCTGTAGAATAGTTAAAAGTTTTGGAATAAGGTCACTGGCCAGGACACACAATGGCAGTCAACACTTCAAGCAAGTGCGGGTGTGTCCCATCCATTTCGCAGTGAAATTGGGCAGTGAAATTAATCTGCAAATTTTACAACATTCCCATGAATTTAAGTGAATGGAAAACACCTCAATTTGCTGGCAATGTGGCCCAATAATAATGGGCAGTCAAATAATAATGCAGAATTGAGGGGTGTGGTGGAAAAACGTGACGACACACATTTGTGTCATTTTTGACCTGAACACCAAGTAACCATGTAAAAGACATGACAAACAGTTTGGTATGCTCCAAGTTCACATATCATGCATGATACGGCAAGCTTGGTCAGAATCAAATGCCACTTCTTGAGCTAATTCCAAATAATTAGGCATGTATAGATGCATTGTACTCACCTGAATTGTTTTGTGCAGCGCCTCAACTTGACTGCTGCCGTGGCCTACGTTCTTGGTGTCACCGATTGGTGCTTTAGTTGTAACCCAGCAGTACACCACAAACCCATCCTGCATCATAAAATGCATTTAATAGGGACATTATTATTCTGCAGTTAAATTCACCCCAATTTGACTGTCCCCCATTGGCACACATTCTAGGGCAATTACTGTACATCTCATGGATAAGTCTACTTAATGAACCTCATGAAAAATGTATGATAATTAGTCCTATTATGACATACCGGTACGTCGACTTATTGCTGTCCTTGCCACGACTTCACAGTGCTGCTCACTCTCCTAGGTCGAGACTGGCAATGGTCGCCATTGGCCGATTGCACCCACCCACCCATCCCCTCAGGACGTGTGGTCCGTGGCCCAATAGTCCCAACAGAAAATGCGATTCGTGTGAATATGACCTTGGACAAAAAAGCCTTTTGAAGTGTACAGTACCTACCGGTACTGTACTGGCTATGGGGAGGCTACTAGCTGGCATATAGATGTGGGAAGATTTCACTCTTTGCAGCAATCAATTGGACCATGTCGCCCTTTTTTCAGCATGCACAGTAATTGCCTTTAATGACGCTTACTTTCAATTAAAAATAGTATGGGTGGTTCAGTCAATTGCAGCTAAACATAATACGTAATTATGTGACTCATCTAGACTTGAATAGGTATCCTGCTCGACACAGCAGAACGATGCAGTATTCAGTACCTGCTGTTTTGATATGCTGTTGATTTCGCGATAAAATATTTGCAATAAAAATATTTTGACTTAACTAAAGCAGGTCACCCTTGCAAAAAAATTCAGGTCAGGTTGCACAATAAGTACACACTTGATTTCCAATCTGGAAGGAATGTTTGTGATCGCAACTAACAACGTGCATATTTTGTTGATCCGAAACCTAGCTGTGAAAATATTTATTTTCACATGGAAATTTTAGGATTTTGGAAAACACATTGTTGGCACATATTACTATTTTACATACGTACAGAGTAGGCTAAGCGCGACCTTGGAAGTGCGGTTGAACTTACATTTCTTGGGTCATTGCCAGCAAATATGCCAAACGCAAATTGAAAAGGGGCGAATACCCTTTAATAAATATTGCATGCAAAAATTCATAACCCTTTCGGAGGTAAACAGTCTACGTATAGTAGTCTTGGAGGTCAATGACTCAGTCTGAACTGGTTGTGATAAACTTAAAGTTTTTCCGTCAATTTTTCTGCACATTTTTTAAAACATCCAAATTAGCGAGAGCAAGTGTCGAAAAATCTTTTCTAGTGAGAAAATTAGAGCTATTACCCATCCATGTTAATCCATAATGACCGGACATAGCCTATTGTGTGCGCTAGACTCTCCTTTACATATGCATGGCGAGATCACGTGTGTCTAGCGGTGCTTTCAGATTTTAGGCTGGAAAATATAGTTGACCCCACCTTGCGTTTTGAGCGACGTGACCCTTCCGGACTTCCGTAAAAATGGCCATTTGTGTAGGCCACTGCGTTATCGAAAATTACGATGTGTACTATGATGTAGTACGTATTTCCAATTCCCTCCCCTTTTACGTATGTACACAAGAGGAATAAGAGGGTCAAATCAGTTCATATTCCCCTATTAATGAAATTTTCAAATGACTTCGAGGCAGGAAATAATAATAATTTGACATTGGCATTTGAAAAATCTTCACTTGGCCTTGGCCTTAGCTTGAGAGGTCATTGATATGTCAATGTCTCGTGAATAGTCTTTTCTTCGTGTGGCATTCATATTATTTGCTTAGGGAAATATTCACGGTTGCCTTTGTTTTCTCTATTCCAATAGCAGTTTCGGAAAAAAGTAAACATGACCTTATAGACAGAAAAGGCCATAAATCGAATACCATTAAAAATTGGAGGAAATCAGTAGCCACAAAAATTATACCTATACCGTAACCCCTTGGAAATGGTAGAGATCGAGTCAAACGCCACGATGGTTCCACAAATTGATCGGGTCCCTGGCCAACCCGGATCACGAGACACTTCCCAGGTACGATAGTTTTAAAAAGTCTAACTTGTAGCATCATCATCATCATCATCATCATCATCATCATCATCATCATCATCATTGTATGCCATGTGTGACATATATGCATGACCTTGTGTGTTTCAGGGACATTGAGGAATTGACGCCACCGCCAAGATGGGGGAGCCTGGTTCTACATGGCCAGGCCATGTTGGTCGAATCTGATTTTGAGAGCCATAGAAAGCTGGGCTGACCTCTTGGAATTGAGAGACACCATTGAGGAATGCGCATTGGGCACTTTTACAGAGGACTACTCCTGCCTCAGTGCCTCGATATTCATCATGGAGGACGCTTATGAACACCTGGACATGGCTGGTTTTCCCTTCACTTGGTTGGATGTCACGGCGATCAAGTTTCTACTCTCTGCAATGTTTGCTAAGCACGACATCCGCCTTTTATACCTAGGTTTGATTGCATTATTCTCTGTATGGAAGCGGCCGGTTTGCTGGAATATTACGACAAGTACACCCTCGACGCATTGTATGATACGACATCAAAGTTTTTGTGGCCAGAAACAAGCTGTATCTGCTGTCAACCCCATCACTTGGGTTGAATCTCAATCGGATGAAAGGCCTTTTCCTGGGCACCCTCATTAGCTAGGGTTGCATCACTTTGGTTTTTGTAGCCGAAAAGTTGGTTTCCCCGAGCTCAAAGTACAGCAGACCCAAAATTTTGGCAATGAATAATGAGCTATTTACAACAACAACAACATCACGACATTTCCCCATGAGGGATAGTCAGCGAGGTGTGGGTCAGAGGGTGTGGGTTACATCAACAATTTGCTAAAAAATAAGATCATGCCCATTTCAGCAAACTACTTCAGCTGCTGGACATGACAAGTATAAATAATAATTTTTAATAATTCATACCCCGTTATCAGCCGGTGGCTATTTAGGGGGGAAATTTTTGTTTTGACTGGAACTCTTTGCTTTCATTTTATTTGCTTTTTTTGGGATATGATAAGGTCGGAAGGAAGCGGCTGTGGCCTGTTTTTACGGAAACGACCCCGGAATTATCCTGGGAGGACCGTGGAAAACCACAGAAAACCACGGTCAGGGTCGCCGGCCCCGGGATTCGAACCCAGGACCTCCCGATTAGCATGCGGACTCCATATCCACTACACCAACCTTCTTCGGTGGACGATATCCGACGCTTAGCATGTTCGATGAATCGAATATCGCGATTTTTCGATGTCGGTTTTCGATATTTTTCGATGTCGGTTCGATGTCGGTTTTCGATATTTTTCGATGTCGGTTCGATGTCGGTCTTTCGATTTTCGATATATCGACTTCGATTCGATATTTTTAAAGTATCGAAAGTCAATATGTAATTTCGGATATCGCACACCCGACAGCCCTAATGAAAGGGTCTTGCATCACCATGCTGCTCACCTGGCTACTAGTCTTTGTCTGGGGTCAGATGCTCCTTGCAGATCAGGTCAGATTTCTTACGAATCCAAGGTCAATTGCTGTCACCTATTTATTCATGGTAATTACAAAATTAATGGGCAGTTCACCAGTTTTAGCACGGAGCCTTGAGTACACCAAGCATCGTATGCTTGGCTCAAGGCTCCGTGAGTTTTAGGGCATGGCATGTAACTGTAGAGATCTGGAAAGTGTATTAACTCCCTTGCAAGATGTTTGACAGTATGGCACAAAATGCTTAAGATATTTTCATTAGCATGATATGACTAGTCTCGTTAGTCTCTTAAAGGATTTTATGGCTCAAGTCAGTGCGCTTGATTGGGGTGCTTTTATTGTATTAAGACAAGACAATAGTTGGTCAGGAATGGAATAAGAGATTGGCTCTGTTGTACACAACGCTAGAAGCAAACTTGGATAGCCGCACAAGAGTGAAAACCATTCTCGTGCAAGTGCATAAATATTTCTCCCTATTTTGCTTAAGATATGGATATTTAAATAGATAACCTCAACAATGGCTATTCATTAACAGTAATGAAATACTATTAAATGGGACTGAAGCAGGTTGGTGGAGTGGATAAGGTGTATACAGGGTGTATCTGAACTCAGTGCCCCGACGTATATGACTGCCTTCCTAGCCACCAGAGGATCGATTTAAGTATAGGAATCATATGTCTGGGCAGCCTCATTACTGAGATACACTCTTTAGCGATTTTTGCCTAATCGCTCCTTCTGACTTTTAAATAGAATTTTCTGATGTAACTAGCCAAAGAGGCCTTACCACCTGTGGGCAACAAACCAACAAAGTCCGGGCCCCAGACCTTCCAGAGCCTTCTGACTGGGGGAGGGTTCGATGGGTGGCCTAACCGACAGGATATTTTGTACTACATGTTTGCAGCCAATTATCTCCGTAATGAGGCTGCCCAGACATATGACTCCTATACTTAAATCGATCCTCTGGTGGCTAGGAAGGCAGTCATATACGTCGGGGCACTGAGTTCAGATACACCCTGTATATACAGACTGACCGAGGAAGTTTGTGTCTTTGTGACACTAGTCCTATTATATGGAATCCAAACAATGTTTCTTACTCTGAGAGAAATCCAAAGTCTCACTTACCCCATGTCGCGGAGCAAGTGCGGCACTAAGCATCAGTTGCACATTTTAATTGTTTTTCGGAGAACCCACATAGATTAATGTCATGCATTAGACCACTTTGAAATCCAATAAGGTAAGGTACATCATCCGTTACTTTTTTTCTCACTTGTTAATTTATTACTGAGGGAGTAGCATTCCTTCAAACTGCAACTGAACTAAATCTGTCTGCACTTGCCCGGCTTTACAATTGATATATTGAGAAAATTGTTATTTACTTTGAGTAAGTACTAGGTTGTTCGAGTAAGTCGGTAAGAATGAAAATGGTCACTTTGGACATATATACCATTATTCACTGACTTGTGAGAAATACTCGTGCACTCTGCATCAATGTGCGTATGCCCAAGTCCACATTGGCCATACAAAACAGAATAATAATTATGCCAGGCTCTAAAAGGAGAAAATGCATCCATTGCGTAGTCCGTAGAGTCACAAATATTGTGCCACAGAGTAACTGCCTGTGATTGACGCCTTATGTCTTGGAATATGACCTAGTTCCCAAATGTTAGATGAAGCCACCCCCGCGCAAAACCACGTAACTTGTAAAAATGAACACCAATTTAAAATGTTTCTGTTTTAATTTTCAGTAACACAATCACGATTCACACGCACAAGCAAGTTAGTATACAAGGATGCATAATAATAATCCTACAGACAACTAGACGCTAGAGCATGTGCAGTAATATTCCACGAGTAATTTATTGATAGGGAACGGAATAAACCAAATCATATCTTTGCAAAAAGCAACCTCACTATCAATTCCGCCTTTTCCAGATGAATTGTCTCTGTCCGAACGTGTCCCTGACACCTGACCCAGATGAGGATGTCCTGTTAACAGAGCTGGTCCTTCACTTGCTGGACACCCACTACCCGGACTGCTTCTTAAACATGGACACCGACTCGGACAGGGTTGGCCTGATCACGGTGCTGCAGGGCCTGTCCCGTCACCAGTGGGGCAGGTACCGGCCGGTGGTCACTGGTCGGATGGACAGCCAGACCTTCAGGGTGTCCATCGAGGACCACCCGGTCATCTGGAAGGAGGAGCAGCTCTACTCCTTCAGGACCATGCCCCCTGACCTCTTCTCCCGGACATGGAACGGGGGGAAATGCTCCTTCAACCTTCTCCTCTCCACCCACCCACTTCCCAGACCTAGTCTTGCACGCAGTCACAACCTTCAGGTTCAGGAACCAGTTCGACCCAACCCTCATCCACACCTCCGATGGGCTACTAGACCCAGAAAGAATCCTCCTCGCAGACCCGGCCAGAGGAATCTTCCTCAAGCTCCTCTCGCAATACTCTCCAGGGAAGAGGGAACTACTTTTGTTTCCAGCCAGAGGAACAGCTCAACCCAACCCAGTCACTCTACAAACTGTTTGGATGACACCACCTCTTTCCAATACCTGCTAGCCGGAATAGGTGGGGGAAAAATTCCACCTATTCTTACTTTGAAGAAATTGACACTCGACACCTCTAAGACGAATGGAGACCATGCCCCGTATGTCAGACACCACGTCAGTCTCGTAATTTGTCCCCAAAGATGTCATATCTCAAAATGGCTTCCGCTGTTCCGCATATACGAGTACGTGTCGTTCGCGTCATATTCGCACCAGGAAGAGATACACGACTAACATGACACGTACAGGGGTT
>JYFJ02009156.1:0-10497 GCA_000934665.2 Catajapyx aquilonaris | reverse complement strand
CGTTGCTAAAAATTCAATATTCAAAATGGCGGATCCAATATGGCGGACATCAAGACTGAAACTTTGAATATTGAATTTTTAGCAACGGATTTGAATTCCGCGACCAGAAGAACCCCTCAATCCAGATTTTCGTTTCAATGCGGCTAGTTTCAGTCTTGATGTCCGCCATATTGGATCCGCCATTTTGAATATTGAATTTTTAGCAACGGATTTGAATTCCGCGACCAGAAGAACCCCTTATTCCTGATTTTCGTACAGATCCAGTTATTTTATGAGGCTTTCTTTGCCATTGCCATGTTTTCTTTCGATTTCATCCCACTGTGCGTCGTGACTTGATTTCCTACCATTTACACTTTTACTTCATTCCTCTTCAAAACGCCGCAAAAATTTTGAAACCACCAAAAAATACGTATATATTTTTTTGCTCAATAACTATTCGGAATTCGGTTCCCTCTTCAACGGGACGAAGGTACAGTGGGATGGTGCGGATCTATGTTCAAAATCTCACAGTTCCACTTGCTGCAGGATTGGAGCTGTGATTTTTTTACATCAAATTTTCCCTGTCATTAAATAATGGGCAGTTGCATCTTTTAGGTTAATGATAGTAAAACGAAGCTACTAAATGGCAATTTTAAAAACTGGTTAATGATTTTACTCACTTTCATTCCACTCAATATAGGGTGTGGTAAGTCTCATAAAGGGACAGTTCGCAAATCACACGCCCGTGAAGCTAAGATGAAGTGTCACTGCGCCACAAAATGTTGCAAGTGCAGGACTATTTTGTCACAAGGTCTCATTTGTGCCATATGTTTCCCCCAAATGAAAGTAATAATCGATTATCAATAAATAATTAGTTACAGTCGTGTATAAAAGAAATATATATTAATTGCGTACCATTGCTTTAGTTATCTGACATTGATCCAATAAAAATATTAAATGTCCTTCTCCAGCTGATTTGCTTGTACAGAATGAAGACCTCGGGGCAGAACGATCAACGTCGACTTTTTGTTAACAAAAATGTTCCTTGTAGGGTCAATTTTAATGGGAGTTATTAATGATGAAGCATAGCATGCTACCCATTTATCCTTTTCCAAGAATATGATTGAAGCCTTTTTTTTTGCAAAAACAATTGCCACTTTTCAGGAGACCAAAAAACATTCCCTTCTCTTCAAAAGAGGATTTGCACAGATGAAAAATTTAGTGTATTATATGGACACATTGATGTGACATATCATGACATAATATAGTTCCAATATCTTCAAGCAGTAGTAATGCGGGAATAAATTCCAGACGGATTTTAACATTAATTTTACTATTCGTACATTAAAAGGTGGAATAATGATGCATAATTTCCCCACTTTCCATTAGTATTTGATAAAGAGATAAATTATTTTCATCATCAGAGAATGCAACTATTGATTCCTGCACATTATTAATCTATATAAATAAATCCGTTTGTGAGTCTGTCCTCTCTGTCCGTCTGTCCGCATGCCAAGCGTCATTTGCCTGCCACCTGTGATCCGGGGGGGAAGCACGGGAGGGGTTGCAGCTATTGTGGGCAGATGGCGGGAGGGAGCGCCGGGCACGTGCAAAGGTCGACTTTTTGCAAAGTCCAAAACGGCTGGGAAAGCTCTCATGGCGGCTCTCTGTGCATGAAAATTTTGACGGGGCTACTGGCAGGTGTTTCACCTTCATTCATTTCTTCCCGGGCAACGCCGGGTGCCGCATCTAGTATCAATATAATTATGCAAGTAGTGGTAGTGGTAGTAATGAAGAAAAATATTCCATACCACCAATGACATATGCTGTTCTTGCGTAAAACCATATAGGTTCAGAAACACATTTTCGACCATTTTGGACATAGTTATATGTTATTTTTGCAAAAAAAAATGAGGCTTCGATTTCATTATACTTTGGAAAAGAAGAAACAGGCTACTGTGCAGGAAAGGTGAAGGACATATGTGGCCTTGTATAAGAGTTCTTTCATTGTGTTACACAAAATGAGTCCTTAAAAATTATAATTCCGCCATGAGCGCAACGCAAACATTTCCCGCAATTTAAAAAAAAAACATAAAGTAATTGTAGGGACGATAGTCCCTATAGTAAGACCAAACGACCGAAAACAACAATGAAATGTTCCGATTTTTTTGTCGAAGCATAACTCAAAAACCCTTACAGATAAAGGTTTCACAGTTTGAACATGACACCAGCTCGGCGTGACGGACGATCCTTTTCCTGTCAGGTTATAGCGAATTCCTTCGTACAACGCCAAAAAAAAATCTTATATCGGTATTCTCTATAATAATAAAGTTCTTTTCTTAGCAACGATGTAACTCTCTATAAAAAAATTAAACATTCTCTATTAATAATTAGTTTCACTATTTCTTAGAAACGATGCAATGTAAACAACTACGATATTCGCTTTAATTGAGGCAGACGTTACAACATTTTTGCTTCCATTATCAAAGCTTTCCAATCCACTCCTTCACCTACCACCACCTCCGTTCCGAGATTTTCAGCTTGTTACTTGTGGACTTGGTAAGGGCATCATGCGAGGAATGCCAGTCTCATATTCAAAATTAATATAGTATTTCTTATCACTCCCATTCACCTCTTTTCCCCTTCCCTCCCTCGTACTGGACCCTATAGACTACTTCTTAGCTGCTTCGCTGTGAACACACCCTCTTCATCATCATACCATGTTATCTCATCCCAAAACATCAATGTTACATCCAACTATTCAACTCAAGCAAGTCACAATCATGCCGAGTAAAAAACAGAAACTGAGAAAGGCACGTAGGGAGAGGTACGACGTATATCAGGGAAAGCCAGAAGGATGATCCCACCAAAGCCCTCCTATATCGCAAAAAAAAACCCTTCCAGAACAGGCGGCAGAACACCAGAAGAAAGGGGCAATTGCGCGTCTGCATAAGGCTCTGCTAAAAAGGCGCCACAAGAGAGGAATCACAAAGATCTATGATTCTTCCCGCATGGCTAAATCCCGCATGGCTAAATTTGCATGGCCTAAATGGCTCTGTCATAATAAATATGTCATTAAAATGAATACTCTGTGAAGTTTCCTTCAGATAAACTGCTTGACAGCATGTACACCCGCGAGCATAAAGATGGAGACAGCAGGCCCTCACCTTCGGCAGGCTGCTCTGCCAATCTCAGCAATTACAGTATCAAATATACTGTCATAAATACTAGAGCTTCTACATATCCGGACTGTCCGGTATCCGGATATCCGAACCTGAATCCGAACCCTCTTCCCAGATCCGCACTATCCGGATAGTGTCGGACGGTCCGGATAGTCCGGGTTTCGGACTATCCGGATAGTCCGAGTTTCGGATCCGGTCCCGGTAGTCCGGGTTCAGTCTCTTCTTTAGTTAAAGAAATGTCAATAATTTCAATAACATTCACAACACACATTATGAAATGAAGACTATTATTATAGCTTCCATATAGTACCGGTGAAAGAAAGTGCAGTGTTACCTAGACGTAATCGAATTTATTTGACTTATTTCATAGAAATAAACCCTACAATCCTAAGCCCACACATGAAAAAATTTTTAGAAACCCAGGATTGAGATACACTAGGCCTTTGGGATGGACCATATGACTGGAGGTTTTTACCTGCTTCCAATAAATGCGTTTTTAATTATGCGAATAAAATATGCTCATTTCTCACAACAAACGTTCGATCCGGATCCTCGGATCCTGATGGGTACAAAGTGTCTCGGACCGGATCCGAAACCCGGACTATCCGGACCGTCCGACACTATCCGGATAGTGCGGATCTGGGAAGATCCGAACAGGCTCGGATATCCGGATACCGGACAGTCCGGGAATCCGGATAGATGTTGAAGCACTAATAAATACACGAACACACGCCTGATGCAGCTAACTCGGTCCAAAAATAGTTCATTAATTTGAGTCGGATAAAGAAAGGTCAAAAATGGACCTGCCGTCTCCATCTTTATGATCGCGGGGGTACCAAGCACATAAATTTTTAAAAAAGAACTGCAATTATCACAAAAACTTTCCATTCTGTAAAAAAAGGGTAGTAAGACCTCTATGGCGGATAGAAATTAATTAAACAAGACAGGTATGCGTAAGACCTAGCTTCACTAGATTATTATTAAAGGATATCGTAATGCTACATTACGAAGGGTATGTGTAAAATTTTTACTAATATGTGAATATGTAAGCAGGGTCTTACTCATGCATTTCTTTATATTATAATTTGCTGAAAATATTGGATGAGACGTGTATCTTGTCAACCAATGCTGCAAGCCTATGAACTTCTGATATCATGACGAATTATAATAATAATATTATTAGTTCTACATACTTAAAATTGGTCTGAGAAAATCACAAATTACCTTATCAATCATGGTATGACGATCATGATATCTGTATTATAAGTAGGTAGGGGGGCATCATTGTTCGGTAGGTACTATTTCATTGAATTAATTAAGCGGATTGTTTAATCCCAAGTGTTTCAGTACAAATGGAGGTATATTACATATTACATATTATATATAAAAATAATAGCTACATTATCATCATGTTATATGATCCATGAGTAAGACCTGGCTTACATATTCACATATTAGTTGAAACCTAAGACATTTCATGCCAAGTGTTTCAGTAAAAATTTACGTATTTCATAAGATATATATTATATTATAAATAAATTTATATTATCTTGTTATATTATTATGCATGAGTAAGACCCTGCTTACATATTCACATATTAGTAAAATTTTTACACATACCCTTCGTAATGTAGCATTACGATATCCTTTAATAATAATCTAGTGAAGCTAGGTCTTACGCATACCTGTCTTGTTTAATTAATTTCTATCCGCCATAGAGGTCTTACTACCCCTTTTTTTACAGAATGGAAGGTTTTTGTGATAATATAGTCTTTGTCAGGGGGAGGCGGAGTGGCGCGGCGGTAACGTACGCGCCCACGGATGTTGAGGTCCCGGGTTCGATCCCGGCCCGGGGACACCCCCTTCATCTCGTGCAGAGTTTAGGTCGTCTCTGGCTTCGTCTCGGGTGGTATTTCCTTAGACTAAACCACCCGGGGGAGTTCACAGTACCCATAACAGTCCGCGCACTGCACTTTGCACATCCCCTCCTGTCATCTTGCCCGTGGGCTCGGGCGCTTCAATGAATAGGCACCAATGTACAACAATAAAATAAAGGTCCGTGTGATATACCCCCATTTGGGGGTGAAAGCACTACCCCAGAATTATTATTATTATTATTATTATTATTATTATTATTATTATTATTATTATTATTATTATTGATGATGATTATTATTATATAGTCTTTGTCTTTAAAAAATACAATTTATGACATAATTTCCGGAGTAAACTAATGCATATGTCATCTTCATGACCTTGGATGTGACATATTGACCACGACTCCGTGCCTGTATAGCACATCGGACATCTTTGAAGTGTCGGCGCAATTGAAGAGGATTCGCAAATGAGTGAAGTACTTTGTCTGCATTAGTGATTGAGTCCACAAAGTCCACACAGTTCTTTCACTTGAAGGGGGGGAGAGAGAATAGTCATGGACATTGCATTCAATAAAAGCCTATGTAGAAGAGGGTGGCGGATTGATCCGAGTTTGTTGCAAACATCAGCGAATGACAAAGCGTCCCGTAAGTTATATTGGCAAATGAAATACTCGTAAGAGCACTGTGCAGGAAAATGTCGCATGGGCAGGACGTGTTTTGGGCCTTCTCGCCCTTGGCAAGATTTTCGACCATTTTTGGGTTGTGGACATGTCCATTGCATCCCAGAAAAGAGTCATTACGTCATCTGTGGCCAGTGGCTGTCAATGCCATAATATTCGTGGCCGGATATTTCTTAACCACTTGGATGATAATCTCTCCAGCAGAGAAAATGACCGAATCTAGTACCAACCAAACGGCAAGTTTTTACTCAATCAGAGTCATCCAACTGATGCCTCTGGTGAGCCTGCTAGTTCTCTCGAAGGAAGGAGATGAAATCAGACGGATATTGAAGAAACTGCACACTTTGGATGGGATTTGCGGAGACCTGGAGGTGAACCACTCTCTTCGGAAATTGTCATGGAAAATTGTGCTTTTCTCCCTCGCACATTCACTGGCGATGACGATGATAAACAGCCATTTTTATTGGAGCAGCTTTGAAGCTGCAGGGCTGATCCCTACATTAGCTCTTTTTCAATTTATGTCTATTCGTAACCTGGCTGCAGGTCAACTTCTCTTCTTCGCGACTGCCATTGGAAGGCGTTTTCAGCACGTTTGCGAAGAAATTGAGACGACATGCGCCTCGCTTCAAGAAATGTTTCACTCAAGTCAACCTGAAGGAGTGTCCAAACCTGCTGCAGATATTCGCAAGGCCAACACATTTGCCAAACCTGGCAAAGTGTTCCTGGAGCTTTACGAGCTGAGTACAGATGTCAACAAGGCGTTTGGAATTGTTGCATGTGTTTCCTACCTGGGAATCTGCCTGGTAATTGTAGAAACATTGTTTTTCACAATTGACACTTGGAAGATGTTACCTACCATGTACAAGGTGATGGGGTCGTTATTAGCAATGCTCAACATATTGTTGATGGCCATTTTCACCTGCGCAATAAACAGTCAGACTGAAACAGTAAGTATAGACATGCACTAAATAGTGTGAACCCTGTTTCTGACGGAATCGCTTTGTCTCTGCAGGCTATTCAACCCTTGGACCATCTGATGAAGATCAGCAAATTGGGCCTGAGTCCTTACTCCCAAGAACAGGTCAGAGGTCACGCATCATACACTGACCCCCTTCCACTTATCCAACGACTCATTATTCTCCTTCCAGGTCCAGACCTTGATCCAAAGGATGCTGGGTCCTCCAGTCCAGTTCACCGCAGCCAACTTCTTCACCATCAACCGAGGGCTACTCACCTCTGTAAGTGCACTTGCATCAATTTCTTACTTCTGAGACGTAATATTAGCCTGATGATATACATTTGTTTTTGAAGCTTGCAGCGGCTCTGACTACTTATCTAGTCATCCTCGTTCAGTTCAGATCTGCCGAGTTCAGCTACAATAATTCTACCTCACTCGCTGCAGGGGTAAGGGGAAGTAATGAATAATAATGCCCGGATTATGTGACAAATTGTAGCATGAACGACTCAACTGCAGATTTTAGCTTACATGGTGTATTTCGCTGCAGAAAATAAGGGTTGGATAAAACGGGATGAAAGTCTCGCTCTAATTAGGCGGGCTTACATTTATCCATCTACATATGCTGATACCGGAATCTACCCTGAATTAGATGCATAATTGAGGCTTGATAGCATGGCGCCATATTTCACAAAATAATATATGGAAAAAATTCGACACTATTACACGTAAAAAAAAATAATTTTATGCACAAATTATGTTATCTCCAGTCACATCATTGTTGATCTTACACACATGAATGCACACAAAACACGGGTACGTAAGTCATATGTCAAAGCCAACGTGTGGGGTTTTCCATCTGAACAACTGTTAAAAATTAATCACACTAGGCCTACTTATATAACTGAGACATGGTAAGGTTTTCCATCATCCGGCTTATACCTACGAGAGTTGGGTTTTAAGTAACGGCAACCCTGTTCCAACCCTCGTATTTTGATGTAAAAGTAATCACTGTGTGAAGAGATTTGGAGGAATAACTGATACTGACCAAGTGCGAAATGATCGTTTCATCGCTGGGTGAGAGAATGAAACGTCGTGCCTTTTAGATTAACAATAATAAAACGAGACTAGCAAATGGCAAAGTAGCAGACAATAAAAGAACTGGTGAACTATTTTGTCACGTATAAAATGAAGACCTCGTATATGATTCGTGGCATTCATTTCACCTAAAAGAAAGCAATAGTCGATGCTAATTAAATTATTACATTAGTTATAATCGTCTATGAATAAAATATATCCACGGCATGCCGTTACTTTTGTTAACCTAAATTGACCCAATAAAAATATTACACGTTCTTCGCCTGCTTTGTCCGTACAAAATAATTTATTACAAGACTGTATACTAGGTCGCATTGCACGGTTTAGATTAATGATATTAAAATGAGAGTAGTAAAAGGGAAAGTATCGGACAACGAAAGATTATGTTAATGATTCCCCTCACTCCATTTCCACTCGATAAAGGGTGTGGTACGACTTGTGTCACACAAAGGACAGTTCGCAGACGCCCGTGGAGCAAAAATAAATAAAAGAAATGACAGCAAAATGTCACAAGTTCAGACGTCTTCTGGTCTTTTGGTCAATTGGAAGCACAATCAGCATCGCTGCAACTCTTCATCCGGACAATAAGTGTCATCTTGTCAATTAGATCATTTTGGCGTCTGTTATGGAAACACCAAAATTGCAATACGTATAGGGAATAAATATGCAAAGTGTCCATTACACAATCATGCTTTAAAAGTTTGCTAAAATTTCGATTGCAGAATGATGATCAATGCTTGTTAAATAATTATTATTCCAATGAAATATTTTCGTTGCATGCCGTTGCTTTTGTTAAGCGAAATTGACTCAATAAAAATGTTCAACGCCCTTCTTCATCTGCTTTGTCCATTAAATAATAATTTGTGACAATTTGTGGTAAACTTCGAGTTGTACCATCGATCAAAACTCGCCATGATTCAGCAAAACCTTAATGCAATTTGTTCAAAGAAAAAAAAAAACGCCAACACCAAGGACTGGTGTGTTTTTGTAATAAAAAATGTCACGTGTTTTGGTATTTGCGCACATTGCATTGGGACCAGGCTCAATTTAAGTGGAATTTTGGGACATAATTATGCGCTTGGCCATCAATCATGTGGTCGTGCATATCCATGGTATGATTTATGACAACAAAGGCACCAGCGATGTGCTTTACTTCAAATAAATCAATTTGAAATGGAAATGCAAAATGCAAAATGGGTATTTTACATTTTGCGTTTTAAATGCATTTTGTGGAGACCCATTTTTAAGTTGTGTAATTGAGTAATATAAACACAGTCATGTAATTCTAAACATTTGTTTATATGTTTATATGAGGTCCAGTTAGGTCAGACTCAGTCTGTTAAGCTTAGGTTGTGTTGTGTTGTAAGGAAATTAACTATTTTCTTGTGCTTCTTATGTCTTATCTTTATGTAGTTGACAAGAAATGTTTAAAAACGTTGTAAATTTATTTCTATGACAATAGAGGAATGAATGTTGTAATGGACAAATATGGAATATCCGTAATATTTTAAAACCCCATTTTCCAAAAAACCCATTTCCATTTTCCAAATGCCTATTATCCATTTTGCATTTCAAATGGACTGAGATACCCATTTTGCACATCACTGAAAGGCACAGTAGTTTTTGTAATTCACAAAGTGCCCTTCAGTTGCGTGCACCATATGGTGTGCCACCCATTAACTTAACAATGATGACACGTTTCTGTGAATATAAAGGGGAAGAATGTCTTGGCCACAGCATTTAACTGTACATAGTAAGCTGTCAAAATAATATTAAACGGCTGTCATTGTCAATGCCAGTGATTAATAAGCACACGTTGCTTTGGAAGAGATGAAAAAGACTGGGGATTTTTCGTCACATTTCCAGCGGACATTAGTATTGATCTACGTGACCTTCAATGGCTTGATTATTAGTGTTGAATACACTCGATACACAATCATACACACATCATGTAATGTATCACATCCATTGCCTTAACACTACTAATAGTCTACCATCTAACCGTGAATTCCTGACCAAGTGTCTTTAGGGAAAAATTACCCGTAAAGTTTCATACTGGAAAGAATGAGAAAAAGTCTATTCTAATCACGCTCACGTGATTTGCCAATCTTGTTTCATAATTGACTCAGCATGTAGACTATAAACATAATAACACTGCACAATGTAAATCAAAAATGTAAGTTTGAATCAATGCAATGGTGAAATATTTTGGAAATAATGAAATTTTTAAACCTCGTAAGTATAGGTACTCAGGCCTACATCAAGTTTTGTTCCTACAGTGCATGAACGTCATTCTATTATGCATGAAGTGATGACTAAAACGGTGTAAAGAAATTTAAAATAAATCCAGCACCACATTGCACTGATGTCAAAATCTATTATTTGCACACTTCCTCATTTTTGGTGTACCCTATTCCCCAATCATTTTCTCAATAAGGCAACATCGCATTGTCTTGAAGGGGATTGATATTAAACTTTAAAATGGGACACCATGCAGAGGCATGATTGCAATAAGCACAGGACATTGCATCATCCTGACATGAAGAATATAAGGCAGTATGGTGGGGCATGATAGGGATTGGGCACGATCGAGTAGCGCCATTCCATGAATAATATTTTTCTGGCCTCTATTGTTGGAGGTTTCATCTTAGATTATTATTTACCCCTCTGTATTAGATACACATTTCAAACTAAATGCCAAATATGACGCCATATTTCACATAATC
>JYFJ02009155.1:0-10523 GCA_000934665.2 Catajapyx aquilonaris | reverse complement strand
TCAAAAAACTCCTCCTGAGATTTTTTTTCTATGTCAGGGAAAGGGTCTGAGTTACAACATATTTAAAAATCGGATTTTTAAATTAGGCGGATTTTTTGTAAATTTTTTTTGAAATTTTGAAAATGGGACAAAATTTTCAAAAAAGTCACAATACAAATTTTCAATCCTTAGTGCGATTGGGCTCTCGAATCTCTTCAAAGGGAGCGGTCTGCGACGTCTGTAGCTCAATTGGTTCACGAGATATGACCGATTTCTGAAACCCTACCTTCCGAAAAGGACGTTTTTTTCGGTGGGCCTATCTCCGGGGAGGGGGGGGGGTAAATCTCAAAACCGCGCAAATGGTATTTTTGAAAGACGTAATTAAAGCTATTCGCCGATTTTCGTCAAAATCTGACAACCCAAGGGTCAGGGGGCTCGGTGAATTGACATGGAATGACCCACCTTCATTTATACGAGTAATGTAACCCAAATACAGAGGTGCGCAATGCTTGGCGTGCAAGTATAAGTACTGGACTTGTCTGATTGTTACAATCCTTTGACTATATCTTTGTCATAATAAAATAAAATATTGCTAGCGACAACGTATTTTGTGACAGCCTTTGTGTGTTACAAGCACGACCTTTCAAATCCATAAAACTTCCCACCATTTCCGATCTTCTACTTTCAGTGACGTCATATGACCTTGGATGATTCATGGACGACCGTAGCGACCCAAAAAAAACCTAAAACCATATCTCACATGCGATATTTAGGGTAAAACACGCCAATAAGTTGTCATTATAAGTAATGGCGTAATCTCGGACGCCATCTTGTTTTTGGGGCACAAGGACCCAAAATTCAGAGTGCTAACAGCGATTTTCGAAATCGGAATGGTCGAATTAGTCTAAAAAGGCTTGTTAGCAACTTGTTTCCAATTTTGCTTCTAACCATCAGAAGGAGACGTCTTTTCAGATTTTTCTCCTAGACTATTAGTTGCACAGACTCTATCCTGGAATTGTGGAAAGGCGAATGAAATGTCCAGCATGTCCAGCACTTCTGTGATCGACTCCAGCTCGGCTAACCACCACGCAACTTAGGATTTTCCCTCCGTAGATGCTATGTTTGCATCTTATTCCTACAGCATCCCCCACAAGAGTACGGCACCACATCACACAGGCCGTTCCAAAAATTCAGGATGAAACTTGTTAGTCTCCAGACCATTTAAATAACCAAAAGCTTAAATCCTTCCACATTTCTATTTTTAACCGCTCTTTGAAACTATAGGGAAGTTCATTGTGGACACCCTGCATTTCGGGTTTGAGAAGTTAGTAGCAGATTGGAAAATCTCCGCTCTCCAGGGTGCCTATTTTTCACTCTCTATGTAGTTCAGATTGTGTATTGCCTGGATACATTCATGTAGGATGTAGCCTATACATAAATACACAAACTTTCGGTTTTATAATAATTATATTTATATTTTCCAGAGTACAAAGACTTATAACATTTTCAAAAGTACTTGCTGTGATTTCTACGTAAATGACAAAGGGGAATGGGATACGAACCTTCAGCTAANAAAAATGAATATTACACGAATAATTTATTAGAGTGGATATAAATGTCATTGAAATCTTTTTATGTCAATGCTAACTGAGACGATTGTCACTTGACAAAGTCTGTGATTATTGTCAGCTGCTTGTTCCTGTAACCATACTCTGTAAGGCTCCGTTGTGGCTGTAGGACACACTTATATAGGACGGAGGAATAATTTCACTTTATTTTGAAACCAAAACAAGCCCATTTATCAACTACATAATATATTATCAAAATCATTGCATTTTGTAGCATTTACGTTTCGGAATGAGTGCTAATATTTCGCAAAATGATGTGCCTGACACAGATCTAAAGCTAACATCACAATATTTTAAGTAGGACTAAACTCAAAAATTAATGTATTAGAATTAATGCATCTATTGTGACTGAGCCTAGAATTCACTAGCTAAAATGTTTCATTTGAACCCGCCAGCAAATATGGTCTCTGATGTTAGCGGAATGTTGTCAACTTTCTACGTTTTGCCATCCATGTAATATGAGTAATGAAGTGCAGGCCTAATCATTAAGAAGTACACCAACTCAGCGGCGCTCACAAAGCTGAAGCCAAGGAAGAGGCTTACAATTCCTCCGAATGCAGCTGAAATCCCAAACAAATGCAGCACTATTAGGGCCTCGCCTTACTAAGGTATAATAAGAAACTCAAATTGATATTGAAATTACCAATGAGATCATCCGTTCCGTAAAGAAGGTCCCTGCTGTATGCAACAAAACCCAGTTCTTTAAAGTAGATTCGAAGGAGGGTCAGCTTTTCCCTGAAGAAGAACAAAAGAGATCATTATAAAACGTTCTGGTAGTTTGCACACTATGAATTTAGAAGATGTTATTGGGTTTATGTTTTAATACCCATTTTCCTTATGTAATTATTGGTCTCACAATAATTACACACCCCGTACAGGTTACATGCATTTTTATGCATTTTTATGCAATTTTATAATAAATTCCTTGATATATAAGTTATTGTTTTGGAAACAGGACGTCATTTCACATCCGTGTCGGTGGAAATATCGTATGTATATGCTGATTTTATATTGACTCTACAATATTGTAAGTTCGGGGGAAGTGCAGAGGATATAATATTATTTCCACTTACTCAACTTGAAAATATTGCATTGTCGTTAGTTAATCTATCTTAGGTACAGTTCCACACTGCATGCCATTATGATGACTACTTTTCAAAATCGCAACATTCAGTACTTTTTATGGTTTATGTACGGTAGTACTGAGCGAAAGTAATGTTAGGACATAGTGATTCGTAGTTTTCACTTACTTTGGTGCATCTATAGGTAAAGTGATGCTATCCGGATACTTCGGGAAGGTTGCTGAGCTGACCTCTGGCATATAGATGACATCCTCGCAGTCACTTGGGCAGTGACAGTTAACCATTGAATCATGAGAGCTGTTCAGTCCAGGAATGTCTTTGTCTGGAGACAATGACGAGAACTTGGCTGAAATATTGAAGGAATCACGCTATACCACAGTACAATATGACATTGTTTTAAAATGAATAATGAGATAGCCTTTATTCACAGGATATACTGTAAGTTATTATACAGTATCCAGGGTGATTCAACAAGGCCCACTGCTTACAAAAATTCTGCTTATTTACCGGATTTCCAGTAACCATATCGAGTATTACCTAGGTAGTAGGGGAGGTGAAGTGGCACTGCGGTAACGTATGCGCCCACGGAAGTTAAGGTCCCGGGATCAAATCCCTCCCGGGGACGCCCCCTTCATCTCGTCGTGCAGAGTTTAGGGCCATCTCTGACTTCGTCTCGGGTGGTATTTCCGATAGACTTGACCACCCGGGGGAGCTCACAAAATGACCACATATGTCATTGCACTGCACTTTCACATCCCCTCCTGTCATCCTCCCTATCGCTCGCGGTACCCGGGCGTTACGGTTAAAAGGTCCACCTGTACTAGCGTGTAAAACCCAGCAAAATAAAGGTACTGTGCCGATGCCCAAGGGCGGTGCACTAAACCCATTATTATTATTATTATTATTATTATTATTATTATTATTATTATTATTATTATTATTATTATTATTATTATTACCTAGGTAGTTTAATTATAGGAGAGCGTTTCAAAGTAGCTCATTTCTTTTTTATCGTGGGGACAAAAAAACAATGATTGAGAGCTATTTATTGCACATATTGGCCATATAACTTAATTATCATTTCGTCATCTAAAAACATCCATGAGCCACTAATTAGTGGCGAAACATCGAATTTATAAATATGTTCCCCACGCCGCGCCGCGCCGGTAACTGGTTTTAAAATGAACATGTACGGGAAATGAGGGGAAGATAATCAGTTATTTTGAAATAATCGGAATTTTTGTAAGCAGTGGCCCTTCCTTGTTGGAGTACCCTATGTGTCTGTATAGAGTCAATCAAAAATGGCATTGAATGAGGGCTTTGATGCTTGGATTAACGCAGATATTCAAAATTGATATGAAATTAATGTAGACGACTGCGTTGTACGAGAAGATAACAAAGCTTTTTGTATTGTTAAAATAAAAATACATCGTAGGCCTAGTCAGAATTTCGTACTAAACAGGACCTAAAGATGTTCTAATATAATTGAAAATACACTTGCATGCCACGACCGAATGGGGTGGGGTGAAAAATATTGGATGTAGCTCTATGTCAATTTAACCTCCTCAGGCCTGAGGTCTAAAAAATGTGACAAATACTGCAGGCCTATACTAATCGGATCTGGTATTGCTGGCAAGTAATACCTGTTCTGTTATTAACGCAGCTCATTCCTTTGAAATCGCATATGTTGACACCATCTGAAGGAGGACATGATTGCTGTAGGTTATCAAGCAATAATCAATGCATCGGATGAGGCTAATACTTACGAAGGGCTGCGTATACATACGGTACACATCCGCAAGTCTTGTTCATAGATAAAACCTGACACTGCAAGAAGCAGTTGGAATAGCGGAATTCTTTGTAGAATTTCAGATTGACTTCATTGTAGAATCGACACGTTCGTTGAGTGTCGGGAATGTGCTGAATGTCGCTGCTACTAGAAGTCTGGGTGACAGTCACTGGAACAAATATTTCTCTTCCTGCGTTAGCCAAAAACGCCTTAATGGCGACACTTGGAAAATCATCAGGGTGATGAATCAGCACCTGTAAATTATGAATTGCCGGTTGTAGGAACCGATATTAGGGAAAATATATTACAGTAATGTATTTTAATGTCATTGGGTATTAATTGCACATTTGCGTATGTACCGGGGAGGTGTGGTGGCCGAGATGGTAACATCTCGGCTTGCTGAGTGAAAGGCCCCAGGTTCGATCCCCGCCTGGGGAACTTTCTTTCACCTGCGTCGGGAGGGTCTCTGACCTACACCAAGGAGGTGTCTGGCAACCTAACCTCCTGGGGGACTGCACATGGCCCAATCTTGAGACATTGCACTTGCACCCCTGTCCCCTCCCCGAAAATCCCTATCCTTACCTAATGTCCTTGATTCCTTGCAGCGGAGACTGAAGTTAACAAAGCAGAAAATTGATGGTGGTGTGCCACCCCCCAAAAGGGCCTATGGAGGCCTATCACGGGGTAAAATTAAAAATTAAAAAAAACATTTGCGTATATAGCTGAGCCATGGCAACATATGGTTCGCAAAAAGTTTCACGATTGTACCAGTGAAAGTTAAGTAATCAGCAATTTTTGCTCATTTTACGACCCGTTTTTTGGACTTAGCCGCCTTTGATCTGAGACCCCTCAATTATTACTATTATTCAGAACGGATGATGAGAACGTGGATGCGACACGCCCCAGTGATGCAAAGGAACGAACGGACCATGCCTACTAGATTTGAATTGGCGGTTTGGGAGTCCTGGTCCGCCGTGTTCCGCCACCAGATTCGCTGTGTGTCGCCTGTTGGTTAAAGTAACTAAAGGAACGGAACAAGCGCCGAAACTAAAGCGAAGCGGCAACCCACCTAACTACTGATATGCCGATCTAAGGTCACGGGGGTCTGACGGGGAAACCTATATGGAAAAAAAGGAGTTGCGGTGGGGTGGCATTTATCTGGTGTTTGAAGGCTAAAAGGTGGTAACCTAAACATCCTACATTCTACATCATACCTTGAATCCATGCACGTTGTTTGTGTTACTATGATACTCGGCTACATCAGGATTGAGCATCACGGTCAATCCCATGTTTGGTCCTGCTCCATTCACTCGGAGAGGAGTGAAGCTGTCCCTATCGGGATCGGTATTCTCACCAGAACCAGCATCGGTAGTTTGCCTTTTAGGTCTCCTTTTGCCCATCTGCTCGTTAAGGGGCGAGTTACTTGTGTCAAAATCCTCATTTTCAAAATTAAAAGTAGGCATATGGCCATCAGATTGAGTTTGAATTTCCCAAGCTGTAAACTCCGGCTCCTGCAGTGCACCAGTGTCACGATACACGTTGTCATCTGCATCAGGACCGTCATGATCACTGTAAGAAAATGAAAAATAGTGTAGGTAAGAAAGGGGCTCCAAATTATGATTATCCTTAATCGTCATATCTTTTCTGACCTCTAGGACGCAACCTGGTGCAGTTAAGCTTAGGTAGCAGGATGCCAGAGTGATCCTGCAGTAAAACCTGTCTTGCCCAACATACGTACTGTACATTACCTCCCAAATGACACCCCCAAACATTTAAAAAAAGGTATTTTTAGGAACAACTTTTGTTGCAATTGGTTGTGGTGCCATTGTCTGATGCCTTGGGTCAAAAGGTATAATCTAGATATATCTTGGGCAAAAATTTATGGGAAAAGTGGCAGAAAACTGTACCGTCTGGGAACTTTCTCCTTAGTAGGCCTACCTGTACGTTGATATGGACTCATAAAGGACTAGAGGCGTACGGAATATTGTGAAATTAGCTTTTTTCCACATGAATATTGGGCACTACTGTAAATTGTGGCAGAACTTTGGGGAACAAACGAATATTGCTGGCAAAGCATTTCCTTGCACCAAATAGAGCCGTCTGTGTTGCTGTGTATCTTCTATATTCTGTACTTACGTGGCGCCTTCTGCGGCGATATGCATCGGCGCAGAATTAAATGACCAGCAGTATCCTTCGTCCGTCCTGGCTAATCTAAAAATTTGGGAGCAGTTGACTCTCTTTCCTATCCACCAGCATTTGAGAGCCAGACGATGTAGGGGTTGGGTCACCTGTAAATCAGCAAGACTCTGAAATCATGTAGTGTTAAATGTGAATTTTCTGCAACAGACCTCCCTCATCAAAGTATCGATATCTTGATTATGTTCATCGGCACATCTGACCACCTCTTCCCTGACTGGTACAGGTTTGTCAACCGGGATCTGCCCGAACATGGCCATAAAGTCGATGACTTGTCTTATGGTCTCCACAGTGCAATTACTCCATCTGTAATGTACAATACAGTAGCCTACAGTAACGAGTCACGTTGACTTGTCACAGGTCTAAATAGTGAATGAAGTTTTGGCCAATGGTTCCCTGGCGCTAATCAACCATCAGCATTCGACCAAGGTGAAAGTTATAGGAAAAAGCAGGGGTGTGAGTCACGTCGTAGAAGCGCTAGGATGCTTTAGTCTAATTGAAGAAGTCACCTTACTTTATTGCATTGCTTTAATTATTATTCGAGCCTCTTCCGTTAGTTAGTTAAAATGCGGTCATACTCACGGTGATTTTTCCGCCGCTCCGGCGATAAGACTCTTTGACGCTTTGTTTACGTTGCATATGGTGACCGCTGGAAAAGGAACATTCCAAATACCTGCACCTGTCTCCGCAATTGTTGTTAGAACTGCACGCGCAAAGTACTTCTCAAACACTGGTTTCAAGAAAAATACGGTTCCAAGAATGGCCCCGAAGCAAATGAAGAACCACATTACTCTAAAAACGCAAAATATTAGTGTGCACTAAACATGAGAAATAACTACAATGCATAGCACACTGAATGCTATACTTACTTCTCTAGCAATGTGTTATCGGTGGTAGTAATATATTTGAACCCATGCAGTGAAGTATTCTCACAGTAGTTGTCAACCACATTTTGAACAAAATTCAGGTGCTTTCTATTCCGTCTTGGTGTGCTGGTGAGATTCCGGGCTCGCTTCGCGTATTGTGAAGTGTGAAGAATTCCTGACAGGCCGAGTTCTTTTTCCCATGAGTAAGTTGGCAGCACGGAAGTTTTATTAACGTTACCATTGAAGTATATATTTCGTACATGTCTTCCGTGGTGCCTGATGTTACTGTGGTTCATGTGTACTCCTGAAAAATATAGTAGTCTATTTAGTGCGAGTTTGTTTTATAGTTTTGGGACCGTCGGCAATGTAAAGCTGCACTCTAATCTGCATAACTAACAAGGGAACGGTCAGGGTCGACCACCTCCGATTTGGTTTAAACTGGCTTGAGGAGTCATTCATGTGTGATAGACACAGTGTGAAAGTGTTAGCTCGCACTGTCCAGCCATTTCCGAGATATGAGCGACAGTAACATCCGAATTTTGGCCGCGCGCATTTGCCGGGAGCCGCTCTGCCAGCTCCAAATCCCTTCTACCTTGATCCCCCCGCCCCATTTACCCACTTTTTTCGATCCCACACCACCATCCCCCACTCCCCCACCAACATTTTCGTTTTCCATAGTTTCTTTGCTCCGGTATTTATTATGAGACCATCAAGCTGCTTTCTTTCGCTTCTGTCAACTGCGAATAAAGAGCTTCTATACCTAAAATTGGGTAATGGGGAAAACTCATAATAAATACCGGAGCAAAGAAACTATGGAAAACGAAAATGTTGGTGGGGGAGTGGGGGATGGTGGTGTGGGATCGAAAAAAGTGGGTAAATGGGGCGGGGGGGATCAAAGTAGAAGGGATTTGGAGCTGGCAGAGCGGCTCCCGGCAAATGCGCGCGACCAAAATTCGGATGTTACTGTCGCTCATATCTCGGAAACGGCTGGACATAGTGCGAGCTAACACTTTCACCACTGTGGTCTGTGTCTATCGCACATGAATGACCCCTCAAGCCAGTTTCAACCAAATCGGAGGTGGTCGACCCTGACCGTTCCCATAAGTTCGTGTCCGCACAATGCAATGAATACGAAAATGTGACGTGAGAAACTTGAAATAGCGAAAGACGAATAAAATTAAGCGTATGGGCAACTTATTCATGATACAGATGATGCCTGACCATGAGAAAGTATTGGGATATTACCCATCTTATGTAATACAGTAGTTCCAATATGTAATTGATGGGGAAAACCATAATTCGCCAGCACATCCAGATAAAAGACCTCGATCTCACCTGGCTCCAAAAAGATTGCTGGGCAATTGCGTGTGCACCTAGGTCGTCAGCGTTAATCCCAATTAGTTTTTTTTCCCTGTGGGGTCATGTGGGCAACAGTTCATATTAAGTTCGGCAATTGACACCGCGCATAAGGGACTCTATGGCTACGGTTACACCCAACATTGGGCAAAACACGTGGGCTGAGATCGAATGTCATGCGTCTGTTTTGGCGTGCTACCTAGGATGGTCACATTAAAATTAATTTTATTCACTGATAACATAGGCTATGTTGAGAAAATAACTTCGAATCGTTATCTTCGAAATGTAGTGACCCGAATAAGTTTATGATAATACCAATTATATTATCAAGAGAGGAATTTAGTGTTTTGGGTCGTAATTGTTAGGACACCCTGTTATACAGTGTAATGCTACTCACCTTCGACTTAGAGGCGGACGCTGCAACGTGTGCGACTCTTGAGTATTCACCTTTGTATGGTATGAAAGGTTGTCCACTTTTGACAATTTGTCCCTTGCTTTGTTTGGTAGAAAATTTATGTATAGAACGTTTCGTTTGATTGGATTGGAGCTAAGAGAAAATTGTCACGCAACAGCTATTATTTGGTGCCTGGATTCGTGGAACCTTGCCTTTAATACCAGCTGCCTTTTTATTTGCGGGAGGGGGTTGCAGAGAGCTGTTTGGAATTGCGTGAGCGCCATTATCAGGGTAGGAACAATGGGCTGGGACAAGGCTTCGGGGAAGAGCGAGGGCTCAAGATCACCTGAGATGGTGGGATAGATAGTACTGCCGCTGCAACTGCGCAGGTTTACATTTTGTAATAATAATAATAATAATAATAATAATAATAATAATAATAATAATAATAATAATAATAATAATAATAATAATATATGGTTGTCTCCCTTGCGCAAAAAGCTTTGGACAGGGACATATTGATCTGCATTCGTATATCGCTACTCTGTGACCCACTTATCTGACCGTAAGTGAAGGTGCTTATTGCCTTGCACACATGCATATGCCAAGCAACATAATGTGTTATCTCTGATAAGATACGCAAAAAGTCCAAGAATTGTCATTTAAAATGCCATTTTATCGGAAAGAAACCCAAATATTCAGTACCGTACTCCTGCGGCATTTTTTATTTGTCGCTTGAAATACAGTTTGGTCCAACTAGAATGGTACAGTAGAGTGATTATAAAATAATATTCTGCCTATTTACAATAGCTTCTTCACATTAAGCAGAACGCTCGAAGCAGAAAGTAGACCCATTAGGTAACTTGTTGAAAAACATAGTCTTATGGCAGGGATTCTATCCCATAAGAATGGATAGCTAAAAATGATTGCTTGACTTACATCATGCGACCATAAGGTTGCCAACATTACCTGTTACGAAATATGGTCATCACCTGTATAGTCATATTCTACGGAAAAAGCCGTTTTACGTCTGGTTCTCCCTACTTTCCTAATTGCCAGTTGCGCCTTTTGTTAGCTTTATTCTAACTCCACTATCGTCATTTAGTTTGTGGACTACAACGTGGGCGAAACCAAGCCCCTTACCAAAATTTGACATTGCCACGAGCTCGCAGTGAGGTCGTGTGGACCTTGCAACCTCGTATGGAGCTCGCAATCACATCGTGCCACCTCGCA
>JYFJ02009154.1:0-10503 GCA_000934665.2 Catajapyx aquilonaris | reverse complement strand
AGGAGGGTACCTCGAGAGGGGACCAGGAAATTGGGAAGCTGATTCCTCCTTGGGGTTGGACGGATCGGAGTATAGGGGTGTGGGCTGGTGTCCCTGACGGGGTTTCGACTTTCCTTTTTACCGATGGTTCAGTCTCCGCGAATGGCGCGGGAGGAGCTGTGATTTCAATGAGCGCACAGGAAGTCGTGCTGGACAAAAGACAATTTTGTTTTAATAAGGACGCCTCCATATTCCAGATCGAATTGGCCATGGTGATGCAGGCGACACAGTGGGCCAGAGAGTTGGTCACACTTTGTGAGGGTACGATATGGATCATTTCAGACTCCATGTCGGCCTTGCAGGCGATAGTCGACCACAGGACGAGGGAACCTGCAGCTGTTAGGACTCAATGGATTTTGTCGGAGCTGGGTGATAGAGTTGAGCTGATCTGGGGAAAAGCTCACGTCGGTGTGGCTGGAAATGAAGCAGCGGATCAAGCGGCCAAGAATGTTTGTGCCTCGGAGTCACTTGAGGCTTTCTATCTCCCAGAGGTTAAATCTGCCATTAAGGGACGTTTAATCAGAGTGGCGGAGGAGAAGTGGCAGGCCCGCTGGAATAAATCCTGCGATAAGCAGTATTTTCGGTATTTTCCTAGCGTCAAAATTAGCAAGGACACACTTATACATGGTCATACGGCGCGGCTTATATCAGGCCATGGTCCTTTTTTGACTTACCTCGTACGTTTTGGGATACGTAGAGGAGAGGGAGCTTGTCCGTGTGGTGGTGGACTCCAAAATCCTGACCAAATGCTATGGCATTGTCGTTTACCGGGCCTGGGGGAGGCTCGTTCTAGGATTAGAAGTTTGTCGATGCGCTGTGGAGCAGGGTGGCCCCCGTCCCCACGCCGTGTATTTGGCGTCCTCTTTGAGAGCTTCAACGCTTTATGTCTGGCTGTAGTTGTCCTGCTGAGGGAGCTGAATAAATAGGCCTGAATGGAGGCATTTGCGATCATTTATTAGGTTTTAGTTCCAGGTTAGGTTCCTTGTTCATGTGGACACAGTCCACTTATTGGATTTTCCTTTGGGGTTTCTGTCTCGAGACGGCTTTTCCTTGGTCATTTTAGTTTTAAGCCTGGGAGGTTCATGGTTTTAGGGTTATGGCATTCTTGGTCCTCAACTCCAGTAGACTTTTGAGGAGCTTTGCTCCAGCAGGGGTGCAAGGCCATATTGGCCGGGTCTTCCCCACTCAACTATTATTTTAAAAAAAAAGTACCCAAATCTCTCCTGGGTGAGTGCCATGTATGCACTTCAAAAAATGCTGGAAGAGGTACTGCTTTAACGTCGTCCAGGAGTGACCTTTAAATTTACTTTCACAGCCCTCTTCAACGCAGTCCAGAAGAGGAGGCATATTATACCAGATGATGATATTATGACAGTTTATAGGGGCGACTCTGGTATATTTCCAAGACCCAATTTAGTTAACCACTCTTGCTATCTTGGGTCGTTGGTTGTCTCTGTATGTTGGATGTGTCACAAAGATGCCATAAATTAATGAACGTGAAATGTGAATATACTGAACTCCAGCCAGGTGGTAGTGCCCAGGAATATTAATAATAATGTAATGATAAGTTACTCCCAAAATATCCAGTAATCACCACGCTTAAATGTGACACCTTTCACGCTCCTGAAGCACGGTGACCAAGATGATATTGTGCCACACTTGGCTCGAAGTGTGGTACTGCCGTTTCGCAGTGGTTGGAATCGCGCTGAATAATCCGCTTCAGATTACTCTTCGAACTGGGACCAAGTGTGTGGTGGCCTATTTGCTGTGTGGTAATGTATATGAGAGTAAATATTATAATGTTTTAATCAGAAATGAGTACCAGTTGTACAGTACTGAATTTTATTCAAAGACTTGGGGATGTGGCACTTTTGCAGTACTTGTCAACTTTGAGGCCACACCAGCCACTCCAAATGCATCTCCTCCACATAGTAACCTCCAACATATTTTGTCGCGGTAGCAGTAATGTTGATGGTCGTACAAAAAGACTTGCAGCATTGTGGTTGTTTGATACTGATCAGTCAGGCCTCACTTATGTCTCCTCATTAACCCCCTGCTGGTCACTAACCCATCATGATCAGCACCACTGGATAACTTGAAATGTTGTCAACTTTTATCCCTCCCACCTGTTACGTACGTCAAACGTCAAATTGAGATCATGACGTAATGTCCGAGTAGAGTGTGTCTAAAGGCGACCTCAGCTAAGTCGGTGCTATCCATGCCAATAATATATTGATAAATAATAATGGTCATATCTATATGCATTCAAAGAGATTCGTATGTAGGAGAAATTATCCTTAAAATTAATACTACCATTCCCCAAAAATGTACAGCTGCCATTGTCTATTGCATAGTAATGTAGATCATCCTTTTCGATTCATGGTAATTCCGCATTTACTCAATGGTGCCTCCGAAGGCGTAGTTGGTGATGGCCTTGCTGGCCATCTTCTGGCACTGTAAAGTACGTCCTGGACATTGCAAACGATAATTATTTCATAACCACTGTGATCTATACCGAAGCTCTTAACCTCACCTTATCAACAATCTCAATGAGCAGTTGCAGAAAACCTGCGTCTATGACTGCCTCAATCTGACCCTCATTTCTTCAAAATTCGTGTAGCCTGTCCCTGTCTTGCTCTCTGACTTGGTACAAACAAAACATCCAACTCTATGGGGTCGATCCTGGGACCATAACCTCCGTGGGCGAGTGACCATCAATAAGTGGTTAATTACATAATGTCCGATGTTAGGACTACGTGACCTGCGTCACAAAAACAGTAACCCATATCCTGTTGCATAAGTGGATTTCCCACCGGACTTAGTTGCACATAATGGATTTTCTTAAACCAGTGTCCGACACATTCTATGGTGGCATTTGTGACAAGTTGCATGCAACATGCAAAGAAGTGGCCGAGCTATGCATGAAAAATGCAGCAAAAGAAGAAAAGGAACTAACAGTGACTGCTAAAGCCTTCGAGGATCCAACCGCAATATCAGCGTCCGGTGATGGTACCTGGAGAACAAGAGGATTTGCATCCCTATTTGGAGTAGTGACTTTAATTGGGTACTTCACATCAAAAGTTGTTGTCATTGTTGTTAAGAGTTCCTATTGCAAGGATTGCGAACGGTGGGAGAAAAAGACTGACTCAGAGGAATATAAAGACTTTATAGATACCCACTGGGTCGATTGTAAGGCCAATCATGATGGGACTCAAAGCCTCAACATCACTCTTGCCCACCAGGGGAGGACAGCTGGTGTGACTGGCAACGCTCATATGCCCTGAAACAACCCTACACCCATCGGCCAAAGTTTCCGGCAGAGGTTGTAGATGCGATTAAACCAGTTTATGAAGACCTGACCAACACTAACCTGCTAGAAAGGTGTGTAGGAGCTCTCAATCAAAATAACAACGAGAGTTTTAACGCAACAATTTGGAAGGTGGCTCCAAAGACCTCGTTCAGCGGCACCACGACAGTCAAAATTGCTGCCTACATTGCTGCCGGTGTGTTAATGAAAGGAGCAATACATACATGGCAGTCATGCAGAAGATGGGTGTGACACCAGGGTTTGGTTTGGTTTATTCGGAAGAAGCCAAAGCAACTGTGGCTATCTGGCTGTAAGAAGAAGCAAAGGTGGGACAGATGGAGAGAGAAACGAAGAGGAAAAAGAAGAGAGGAAAGACTGGTTTTTATTTATGTCTTTGACTTGAATATCTCAAATGTTGATGGTCATAACGACATAAAAACTGTAAACAATGTTTTAACAACATAATTCAACATGCCACATATAGACACACAATCATGTAAACCCAGCAAAACACTATGCCATATTTAAAAAATTGGTTCACAGCTGTAATAACAAAAAAACAATACATTATGACACCCATGGGGGGGGGGGGGGGGAGTTTTACAAAAACTAACAGGCANTTCTTCCAGTTTGTCCCTCTGGTCGCGGAGGGATCCGAACAACTTAGTCTGTCTCCTATCCCAAAGACCTGTCCGGCTTGGGTGGCCCTACCAGTAGACGAAGCTACCGCCGGCATAGCTCTTGGGGTCAAGGCATTCTTGTCAGACTGAGTGTCAGGAGAGGGATGTCAAGAGGGTCACCCAAGCAGAGGCACGAGCTCTGGTGTCCACCAGAGAAGGCCGGGCAGCTCTTCGGGAGCAAAGGAAGGCAGCCCAGGACAAGTCAGTGGAAGAAGAAGGGCACTTGTATGGGTCAGGCATAGATTGAGACTGGTAAGTTGCCCTTAAAAAATTTTCCACCCATTAATTTTCAAATTTTTTCTTTAACTCAATTTTCCCACAAATGACATATTTCAACCTGGTGGGCGGCATAGCTAAAGAATGGAGGTTCCACCAGATTTTATATTTTTACTGGTGACACCCAACACGTATTTCTGCGCTGAACCTCTGAGATTGGAGGTCAAAATAATTTTAAATGAGTTTATGCACATCTTTCTGCCAAAATTATAGACAATTTGCAGGTGCGACTTTCTAAATACTATTATTTCTTAGAAAAGAACATGTGAGATGTCTAGATTTAGGTTCAGCGCAGAGTCACACTTACGGAGAAGTGATATGTAAATTTTCACATATTACAGATTACCGCTTAAGAGTGCAGCCCGCCCACCATGGACTCACAGCATGTTGCGCAGCCCTCAACGGCAACATTCATAATCCCCCTTTGCGGGGCACAGAGATGGGTACATTTGTAAAATGAAAGTAGTGTAAGTTTAGTGTAATAAATGTGAGAAAACTTGTGCATTTGGAATTTTTAGTTTCCCAGAAAATAAATGCAAAGTTGCACCCAGAAAAACAAGGCTTCAGGGTTGCATTCCCCCTTAATGCACTTCTTCTTAGGCAAAACCTAAATTTATTGAAAAGCTATAAGTCCTGCGATAACTTAAAATATTGCTGGAGGTTTTTCATCTGGACTTTCAGTCTTGATATCTCCACTTCTGTGCTGCTGTCGTAGCCTCATCAGGACTATATGAGTCATTCCTTCTGCCTTCTAGGCATCAGCTAATTGCCCATGACTTGGCTGCTGCTATTCCAGATATTGCCGCGTCTTAGGACATTATGTGACACAGCCATCAAAATCTTTGGATTTTTTTTTGTTCAGTCATGTAGTCTTGTCATAGTATGCCACACGTGCTATATGCTGCCAAACATAATCAAATTCATTTCATTTTGATGCTTTCATCTCGTCTTATGTGACAATTTATTGCTTATTGCTGTATTTTAATGGCTTCTGAGCAGAAAAGGCACACCACAGCCAGTCAAAATCCACATGAAAGGCCACCATAAATTATTATCTAACCGTATGACCCAAAATAATTGTTAAAATATTTTATATTAAATAATTAATTTATTTTACATGGCCCTGGTTGGTGGTTGATATCGCAGCCTGCAGATGGCAGGGGGGAAGTCGGGCACTAGCTGCACTGTGTACTAGTGAGGCTGATTCAAACGGGGGTCATGTCTTGTTCAGACGTGGCGAGGTCAAGAGTGGTGGTGGAAGGTGCCCACCCCCCAGTTTGATGAAGGGTTGAGTCGTGGTTGTCATCAGAGTGCTACGACCTATACGAATAACACAAACCAGCATCTAAGGTGCTATGTCCTCACTTGCTAATATATTATCGTGAGGGAGATGTAATTACTGTGGACCCGGTCATGTATTATAGCAGGGTGAGTATATCCTATATATTCATAGGAGCGGTGTCCTTTTCCGAGATATAAAAATGGCCGACATAAATGTAGGAACAAAGAAGACCAGGTCCCAGTCCCCCCTAGGCTACATGGACGGAAGGCAAAGCAGAAAAACGGTGGCTGGAACGGCTTGGATGGTATATAAGAACCATCTTATCAGTTGAATTTTCCTTATTAGACAGGCAGCTGACCATATTGCAAACAGCTGACAAGTTAGCCTCCTCATAGCATACAGCTAGTATAATTTTACGTAGCATTTTAAGAACAATTTCACGTATTGCTGGCATCTCCTGCCTATGTCAAATCAAACTGTTATGATCAGCACTGGGGCTTCCAGGCCAGGCGACGCGACGTTGGAAGAATGTGTGTAGCTATAGCTGCCAGTCAGTATTTAGCATCAGACCACCTGGTGTCCTCCTCTGGCTTGGCAGCACCAGAATTAACCAAGGAGACCACATGGCAGCCATGGACTTGATCTCAATTACCATTGAGTTGATGGCGAAGGTGATGAATTCAGCTGATGCCAACACACGGCTGTATGCCACATGGAAGGCTATAAAGATCCTCAGCCAGATACGAACCCACCAATTATGGACACCATGATTGCAAGTGGGTTGATTGCATGCAAAACCAGGTTCTACCCCGAATTCAGGATTACAGTCAGACACATGAGGACTGGTACTCTTTGCTGGAATATCACACCAAGTACACAGTCGTAAGAGTGGAACCTGCATGGTTCAAGACTCCATCTTGCGACTTATTACAAGTCAGCTGTGAAGTACAGCGTTTCAGCATTGCTGATTTCGCCAAGTGAAAATCATCAAGTATTCCCAGTCACACCCAAACACAATCTTGGTATGCACAAATATGAGTGGTGCTGAATGGGAAGTATTTCGCGTGAAAAATCCCAATGTATTTGCTCCAGTGACCCATCCTACTGCCGGCATATGATGGTACGCTTCCCCTGAGCGAGGCAACGGTCACGTATGTTAAAAAGCTTATCCAATATGGTGCTGGTAATGAGTCACATGATTATTATTCAAGGTTATTTGCCAGTTTTGGCCCATAGGATCAGATGGACACATACATTATTATCATGTTCACAAAGTTTTGTAATGTAACACAAGGCTAAGTCACACATTGTTACCTTTATAATTATCCACGTAAGTTGGGTTAATGTATTCATATTTTCAATATATGAATGTATCACACTTATGCTTCTTCCATTTTGTAATATCAAATTTTTCCAACTATTTCTGTAGGTGCTGGAAAGAAAGTTATCATGAGCACCCACATTATGAAGTGTGCAATATTTGCAAGGCTCACAAAACCATAATGTGGAATCTTGGTCAAAGACAATGAGGAAACAAGCCCTTCTACATGCGAAATCTCACTTGTCATCTGCAGGGAATCTGAAGAACATCAGTACACTTGACAACTCCCTGCAACTGTATCATGAGGTGTTCTGTAATTGGTGACACCTACACAGCAACAGAAACTCTTTAGTAGTTTCTACAGTCTTCCTTCACGAGGAGAACCATAAAATGTGCCTCTCATCTGCGATTGATTTATCAGACAAGGCAAGAGAAAGGCCTGCACGTGATGGTGTATCACGTAAGGAAATGAGCCGAATGTATTACCTGAAAGCAGAAAATGGTGAAAAAGTCTTGTGTTTGCAATACACTGTTTCAGCGGACATTGCAAGTGTCAGCGGGTGCAATAGATCGGTTGATGAATATCAGAACCCATTCTTTGCCCATGCCTGACTAACAGGATGCCATAGGCCAAATAACAAGACAGCAAAAGGTAAATCAGCATATGCCAACCATTTCATTGACAAGTTGCAAACCTACAAATCACATTACTTGAGGAAAGACAACCCCAACCATCGTTATCTTTCACTGGATCTGAACTTTGTGAAAGTTTATCACATGTATGAAGCAGGCTGCAAGGAAAATGCTATCCAACCTATTTCACAATACTTCTCTGAAATTTTCCATGAGAATAATATCTGACTAGTGTCATTTTTGTGGCAGTATATGAAACACACCAGTGCGAGTACGTATTGTTGTGGAGGGTAAGAAACAAAAGAAATACTATGATCGAAAGAGGAGATCTGGTATTTTTAATGAGGGTAACCTTGTGCTTCGAAAAACACACGTGCTATCTAATGCTCTACGTGGTTTCGCACAAGCACTGGTTCATAAGTAGTACGACAGTCATTATGAGGTTGTCCGGCCTGTACAAGATGTATCATATACATTGCGCCACTGAGTCACCAAGAAGCTTCTTGGGCCAATAAACGTATTAGACGTAAAAAAAAGTATGTTGCACCTAGGACACGTGCTTCTATGTGAAAAGGCAAGTTATTTATAACTGGGTCATTAACTCCAAGGTTGACTCTCATTAGGCGTTCACCTCGCAGCCTCCACATGCCATTTTTTTTGTTGCATGAGGCAACAAATTCATACAAAAAGTTCCGTGTGACTAACAAACAAATATGAAGTGCTCCAATTGAATGACAATTGGCAACTTCAAGAACTTGAGGGATTACTTGGAAAATAATTTGTATCAAGCTTCTGTAAATTGCATCATGAGACTAGGAAGCGACAAATGCCATGTACACAAAAGGGAAATAAACCGCACATCTTCTGATTACAGGTTGAGCACCAACTTGAATACCCATCGGGTATTAACCAAAGGGTTCATTCAATAAACCAGCTGCTTATAGTCTTTTAAACAGTCTGAGGATCTAATTCATTATTCATAGGGTTAAAGGACGAGGACCTGGTTTCTGCACGTTTCTACAAAATCGACCTGAACCTATTGGAACAAATCCTTCTAATCGACACTGTCAGGGTTATATCTGGTAACTCGTACCGGGTCATCCTACAGAAGGCCATACCTGGTATGTTCAGAGAAGTTGCATGCACGTGTTGTAAATACAGTGAATTTTATTTCCCAGGCAAGAAGTGGCCAGATAAGAGGGGGTTAAAATAAAAAACCACCAGCTCCAGAAAAAAAAGAGCTAGCCCCAGCAATGAATTCCTCATGCCATGGAACACATAATACCTGAATGCGGTATCAGAAACCCTACAACGAAGCCGTCCAATGCAGAGGTGAAAAGGGACCTCTGTAACAAAAACCGCCAGCTCCATCACGAAACAAAAAGCATCCAACTCCATTGCTTGTTGTGAATATATGCGATCAGTCTGCGAACAGGCCCCGCCAACTCCATCGGCCAATCACAATAGTCAGTGTTCAGCCTTCCTTGCACGTGGTGTCATGCCAAGGAAGGTGACTGCCGCCAGGACAGCCGTCACAATCTTGGACACATTAGTGGAGGCATGTTGTAGTGATAATGGTGGACCCAGGTACAAGTGCTGCTAGCGGGAGTGGAATATTGGACACATCGCCACGTGAATCTAGGAGGAGGAGGAGGAGGACTGTCCTGGATGAGTGGAAATCATCCAAAATGAAGCTTAAAGGGACACTCCACTCAAAATACAAGTTGGGTTCTAAAAATCGGGCAAGAAATCCTGATTCCGGGGGTATAAGCAGTTTTCCTGAGAGACGAATGGTAAGGCCAGCGTGAGCCATCAAAGTTCGGAAATTCGAATCTGGCGCAAAAGAGCAGCGGCTCTCCCGGGTCTGGTCAGAAATTGTAAGAATTCTCAGTCATCTTTGGTGTGGTACATTTTTTCAAAGATGGCGGAATCCGACAGTCCGCGTGCAGGTCCGAGTCAGCTTCTTGACGGTACGGCAGCTGTTGCTGAGAGCGACGTACCAGCAGGGCTTCCCAGGCCAAGTCCGCACGGCCTCCTCCCTTACCAATTTGAGCTGTACGACGACAAAGAGGTGACCAGTTATTGAGCAGGCGGGGACTATTATGGCACTTTGTCATATGTGATGAGCTCAATGGCCATCACGTCCGATGAGGAGGACGAGGAAGCTGCCGGACTAGTAGATGTACCACCACCACCACCAAACCGACTGCAGATGGAACCAGCAGAATGGTGCCATTGTGACAAAATGGAAAGACTAGATATGTGCATTTGCTACACTGAATGGAGTGATGGAGGTAGTACATATAGCCACACATTACCTGCATTATGTATGACTTTTTGCTTTTTATGTACCTAGAATATATTGTATGTGGTCGATAGCCCAGCATTCCAAGCCGTTTGTCGGAACACAATGTGCTGGGCACAGCCTTGCGGACCAATCATCAATACGCAAGGCAAGCACCTTTGCAGAAGGCTGTTAGTGACAGGTTAATAATAACATGTGCAAACCTTTTGTTATCACCATGCCACAAGTACCAACCCAGGGGCACCACTTTTCAAACAAGTTAATTCTCCTGAATGAGACGTATCAGTTTAGTTGATAAGTTTAATTTTTTTCTTTTTCCGCTGCTCATGTTGGTGGGAGACAAGATGAGCTTCCCTCAGTGCTTCTCACATTTCGTAAGTTCGGGTTACTTTTTACCTGGGGTCTGGAGACTATCTCAGTGATGTTATTGTAGATTGTCAGATATCAGTCATGTGTCAAGCAAAAGTGGCGATTTTTCGCATCTGGTCATGACTGGTGCAATAAAACCCCACAGGAAATTTCCTGGCATGACTTCATTCCCCGAACTTCATTCTTACTGTTAGTGGGGTCATTCCATGTCAATTCACCGAGCCCCCTGACCCTTGGGTTGTCAGATTTTGACGAAAATCGGCGAATCGCTTTAATTACGTCTTTCAAAAA
>JYFJ02009153.1:0-10494 GCA_000934665.2 Catajapyx aquilonaris | reverse complement strand
GAATTGATAGTTAGCTCATGGAATAAGACCTAGCAATATGCAACACTAGTGGCTACGTTTTTAATTGCCAAATCCGAGTTGCAGTGGTTTCTCATTAACCACGATGTCCCTGCGAGGTGGGTTGCAAGGTACTCATAAGTTGGTCATCACGGGGAGTGACTTATTATTTATTATTATAGATGCCACCTCGTTGCAGTCTGAGCGGCCGTTGCTTGGTTGGTTTACAGGGAAGTCCGGAAGTGCTCATATTGTGTGGTTCTTCATGTTGAGCCTTCGCAGAAAAAGCCGTCTTTCCATGCCCCGGATTGTCCTGCTCGCACCATAAGCATTGCCATCGACCGCCTCTAGCAAATTTATGTCACAATGAAGTAAGTCGGGGGCAAATGAGCCGCATGCAATGGAGTCTCCTGCCACCTTTGCGTACATGTAATGGCCAAAATTAATTCGCATTGTTGTGGGATAAATCGGAGCAGACTTGTAACGAGAATCCGATCAGCAGCGCCATCTAGACGCGGGAAGTTGCCAGGAGCCAATAAGTTCGCGCATTTTGCGACCTACGGGCGAGGTCGTAAAGCGCGAGCTCGCGGCGAGGTCACTTCCCACGAGCTCGGGGAGACGTCGTGTTTTGCGACCATCGGGCGAGGTCGCAAGGTACACGTCGTGAAATGCGAGCTCGCGGCGAGGTCACTTTCCACGAGCTCGCGGAGACGTCGTGTTTTGCGACCATCGGGCGAGGTCGCAAGGTACACGTCGTGAAATGCGAGCTCGCGGCGAGGTCACTTTCCACGAGCTCGCGGAGACGTCGTGTTTTGCGACCATCGGGCGAGGTCGCAATGTACACGTCGTGAAATGCGAGCTCGCGGCGAGGTCACTTTCCACGAGCTGGAGGTGAAAGTGTTGAACATTTGTTCAGTAATCCGGTCTGCGAGGTGGCACGATGTGATTGCGAGCTCCATACGAGGTTGCAAGGTCCACACGACCTCACTGCGAGCTCGTGGCAATGTCAAATTTTGGTAAGGGAGGAGCCGCCCGTCCCACGATCGAGTCCCAAACCCGTCCGGAGCTCGTCCCAATCTCGTCCGGCAGGCCTTTCGACTTCTGCCTGGTCACCCAGGCCTCCGTCGAGCCCCAAAGGGAAAGGTCCCGTCGGAGAAATCGGGGCCCGCTCCGGACCCCCGGTGTAAAGTAACCGACTGTAAACCGACTGTAAACCGACTGTAAACCGACTGTAAACCGACTGTAAAGTAACCGACTGTAAAGTGTACGACTAAAGTAAAGTGTACGACGTAAACGACTGTAAACCGACTGTAAAGTAACCGACTGTAAAGTGTACGACTAAAGTAAAGTGTACGACGTAAACGACTGTAAACCGACTGTAAACCGACTGTAAACCGACTGTAAAGTGTACGACTAAAGTAAAGTGTACGACGTAAACGACTGTAAAGTAACCGACTGTAAAGTGTACGACGTAAGCGACTGTAAACCGACTGTAAACCGACTGTAAAGTGTACACCGGTGTACCAAATTCAAGGAGTACCTGGGAGTAGGCTACCTGGGAATGCCAAGGAGTAGACCCCTACCCGGGAGCATCACTGAACGCCTTAGGGCACTTTCAGTTTATATTCAGCCACGTATACGGTATATGCATTAGCATACCGAATATCAGTACTGTACAAGTGCCATACTGTGGTGGCGAATAGCTGACGGCCAGAGAGAGCGCACTACCTACATCCCTTGCGTGACGTCATTAGGCGCACCAGGCAGGCGCGGGGAATATGAATTTACACGCAGTTGAATGGAGTGTTGGCAGAAACACAGGCTACAGTGAAACTTCCATAAGTCGAACTTCCCTAAGTCGAAGTTCTCTATTAGTCGAAGAAAATGATGACCTTGGTTGGTGACAATGTAAAATAATAGGAAATAAACTTCCCTAACTCGAATTTCTATAACTCGAAGTTCTCCATAACTCGAAGTGCAGGCAGGGCCTTACGATGGGATATCAATGCATTTTCAGTCTCCCTAAGTCCAAGTTCATGTTGGCGAGTACGGAAAATTGTCTCATTTCCCAGCCGAAGGGTCGAGAGTAGGCCACATGTACAGAAAGGCTCAATTTCCTCATCTCCGTCTACCAGACGTACCGAAAGAAGTGTTTGACTCGATTGTGACAATTGAATCCTTGAATCTAAGAGTAATCAAATGTCCATAACGGAGAGTTTTTTACAACAAAACAAAGAGGAACATTGTAAGTGTGATAGTGACAGTTATTTCTAAGTTTTGAACACCTTTCGTCGCTGGATATAAAAGTTGGCTTCCTTATAGAGTTCTGTGCTTCAAAAAAAAGCCAAACTGAAAAAAAAACTTCGAGTTTAATACAGAAGATTAGAGTTAGGGTCGGTTGCACCAGTCGCGGTATATGGGAAGGTATATGGAAGAACCACTTGTCCTTCATCATTTGCTATACACTTGCCCATTTTTTGATACACTGAGAATAAACCACATGTCGACATGGCCCTCCCTCCCCCCTGATAAATTATTCTTTTTATTCGTAGATATCCCGACCCCCCAAATATACAAATTGTATTCTTTTTTTTTTGAAAATCACCCACCTTCTTCAATTTGCCGATATTGTTTTGTAACAGTACCAAACATATGTAATTCCCACCTCCCAACAGCATTCCTGTTTTCTGCCTGTTGTTTTCTTTCCTTTCTTTCTTTTTCTCTCTCACTGCTCAAACTGCATTGTACATTAGGCACACAATTACAATTTGGTTTGTTTTGCTTTTGAAACTGTTTTGATGTATGTTCAATATTGTATTGTAAGTCTCATAGTATTGCAAAGGACGGCAAGTACTCTCCGTCAATAGGGGAAAGACCCCAGACGATAATAAAATTATTATTATTATTATTATTATTATTATTATTATTATTATTATTATTATTATTATTATTATATGGAAGAACCCTGCACCACGGGTACACGGTATATGCCATGAAAAACCGCGGGTTTATTCGATAGCGTTGCACCGGTCCAGATAAACGGGGGGTTTTCGGTAGTACGCTGGCTCATAAGAGACGTAAGCGGGCAAAAATTTTGGAGAGCGCTGATTGGATCGCAGCACCCGTGACGCAAGCCGTGACGTCATGCAAGTATGGCTATAGTCGTCTAGTATCTATGGCAACCACGTGGCAGGGTTGCCACCTGGTGTCACACAGTACACAAAATCCCCAGCACCAGTCCACAACCATGACGACACCATAAACCCGCGGTATAAGCAACTTGTGCTGCAGGATCGGCGGTTAGATAGATCCGGCGGTAAATGGGAGGGAGAACGGGCCGTTTTAGAACAACCGTAGGTGGCGCAACACTTTTCGCGGTTTACCGGAGGGAAAACGGCGGGTTTTCACTCCGATATACCGCGAGAAGTGTTGCGCCACCTACGGTTTTTCTAAAACTCCCTCCCATTTACCGCCGGATCCATATACCCGCCGATCCTGCAGCGCAAGTTGCTTATACCGCGGGTTTATGGGTGTTGTCATGGTTGCGGACTGGTGCTAGGGATTTCGTGTACTGTGTGACACCATGTGGCAACCCTGCCACAAGGTTGCCGTAGATACAAGACGACTAGCCATACTTCCATGACGTCACGGGTGCTGCGATCCAATCAGCGCTCTCATAAATTTTTGCCCGCTTACGTCTCTCATGGGCCAGCGTACAGTGCTGGCCATATATCGAGGCAACCGCCAGCGGCATTTTTCCGAAGCGGCAGAAGAAGGAATCGAAGATAAGCATGCTACAAGCCGGGCGAGCAAGAGTCCTTCTTCTGCCGCTTCGGAAAAATGTCGCTGGCGGTTGCCTCGTTATATGGCCAGCACTGTACTACCGATAACCCCGCGTTTATCTGGACCCTCGGATTGCCGGTGCAACGCTATGGAATAAACCCGCGGTTTTTCATGTTATATACCGTGTACCCGCGGTGCAGGGTTCTTCCATATACCTTCCCATATACCGCGACCGGTGCAACCGGTCATTATAGAAGTTTTACTGTAATAATAAATCAGAGGAAACTAACAAACAGTTTCAACGTACAATCTGTTCGAGACGAATAATCGTCTTGTGTGCTCTTGGTGTTATGGTAATCCAAGTGACTGCATGCGAAGCAAAAATCCGTATAAATTGGTAGATTCCACACCCTGTAGTTACGCAACCACGCAACGCAGAGGTATAATAATTAATTTGGCTTCCTGCATAGGTCGATGAGTATAGGGGTCGGCGAGGTAAATTGAGAATTCTCCCCAGCCAATGGCGTGGCTAGATTTGGATGGGGGACATGGGGGAGTCGAGGTGGAGGGGGGCTGAGTGAATCACAGGAATGCTTTAAAGGGACACTCCACTCAACATACAAGTTGTCCCCCAAAAATCGGGAAAATTCATTGAAAATTCATTGAAAAATATAGAGAAGGAATGTTATAGCTAAGACCCCATGTCCAATATATTGGACATCTAATTTTGCAATAAGTGATTGCAACAAAAAATGAAATTCTGAAAAATGACTTCTACACCTCCACTATACAGAAGGTTCTTTCAAAGTATTACTAATTAATACACCAATGGCTTCTCGGCTCTCAGGAGGATATTATATCTCATTGATGTGGCTAGTGTGGCCAATGCTATTTTTGGGCTACGTGTTCCCATCCTGTTCCTCTCTCTGCAATGACTGAATTGTTTCAATCGTTCAACTAATGCGTTAAGTGAATTAATTCACTACAATACAAAGAGCTCATGTCAGTTTCTACTTAATTTCGACAACCTTGTCTAAAAGTAATTGGCACTTTCTCGTCGAGTCACATGGCTGCCACGGTTCATTAGAGTTCAAAATGAGGCGCCATGATCCACACGGCTGAGCTGCTATAGTTACATAGTCTACTTTTATAAATTATGTTTAACATATGTTTATACTTAGGCTACAACATTCTAATAGGCGAATGTGACGAAAGGTGAACAAAGTTGCTGTAGTCGTATAAGGTCCTCATGCAAAATTGAACAGTTCTGTTTGGTTCGTGTGATGCCAATAGGAGGTTCGCGTATGCTGGATTGCTGGGACAGATTGAGGACAGGATTCAGTAGCTGCCTACTCTTCCTTCTGGTCCTCCCCCTGGACCATCCCCTTCCTCCCATCCCTCCCCACCATCCCTCTTTCCCTCACCGCCCAATTTCCTGGGAGCGAGAATCTAATTTGGCGGAATATGGAATTTTGGAAATGGGGTAATGAGCGCGGCAGGAATTATGGGAACATTATTACCGCTCATCCCTCCGCCAATCCATCCCCTGGCCAAACCAGGAGAGCCAGGAGGGAGGTGCAAAGAGCAGGGACCAGACAATAAGGGAATATAGAAACAATATAATATTAGAGTGTACAGTATTTCATTACACGCCAACAGAACTGGTTCAAATGCGGCTTTATGGGTATATTATTATTATTATTATTATTATTATTATTATTATTATTATTATTATTAACTCGTTCAAATGCAGGTGGACCCATACTTCGAGCAGTCTCTATGCGGACAAGCTGGGCAATATTGCAAACCTCACAGGAAAAGCAAGAGCATACTTGGCAGACGGCGTGGGTATTACAGAGTCTACAGTAATATATTGCATGTACTGTACAGTATACTGCATGATAGAAGGCGAAGTGGGGCAAGTCCGTATTGCATGAATATCTTGCTTTGTACTGTCTGCCAACCGTCAAGTTGGTATAACTATGACATCTTACGTTAGGGTTGGGAAAGGTAGGGTTTCAATAAAGGTATGAATATGACATGGAGCATGAAAAGTAATATTCTCTTACTGAGTGAGTGTGGCAGGGGCATGTTTAATATTTTACAGGTAGGGATTAAACTGCCGCTCGCCTTTTCACCGAAAGGCGAAGATAACCCCGATTCGGCTAGAAAAACTCCTGGAAAATTCGCCGCAAAGCCCCATTAAATCTAATAATAACAACAACAACAACAACAACAACAACAACAACAACAACAATAATAATAATAATAATAATGGATACCCCGTGATAAGCCTCCTTGGGCTTTTTAGGGGATCATCTCTTAATTAACCGTCTTTAATCATTGCCTTTGCTGTGATGGATTTTGATAGTGGGAGGAAACGGGAGAACCCCGAGAAAACCCACGCGAACACGGAGAGAACCCATCGAAACGCTATCCACATAAGTATCCTCTGTCCGATCCGGGGATCGAACTCGGGACCTTAGAGGTGGAAGGCTGCGGCGCTAAATACTCCGCCCTAATAATAATAATAATAATAATAATAATAATAATAATAATAATAATAATAATAATAATAATAATAATAATAATAATAATAAGGGAGGCCGGTTTGCATGGAATTGTGCTCCAGTGATCAAGAAGGACTCGCCCATGCAGCAACAGATGTCACATTTCGCGCGGCATGTCACTGATGACACAACTTTTGGTATGCCCTTCACTGGCAATGCATAAACACTGAAAGAGCCTGCACATTTGGCAGCCACCTGCACAATTTCAGATGAATATAAAATATATGTGGTCAGTTTTGGTAGAAAATGCACCACAAGTGTTAAGGTTGTTGGATAGTCATGGGCCCATCCGAAGAAGTTTATGAAAGTTGCACTATTTACAGAAAAAAGTGTGTTCTTTAAAATTAAACCATAAAAGGGTACTTACGGTTCAATTTATTGAACCACCGACACCTAAACATAGCTAATTTTATCATTGGCCTTATGGCAAAATGGCAAGAAACAGGAAAAAGGAAAAATATCTTACTTTTAAATCCAAACATATTATGTTCATAAAACTATTCTCTTGAAAGCTTGAACTGTGCAGAGTTAATTAGCCGCAGAAAATCGTAATGTTAACAGCTCCGTTCAGCAGAAATTATCAATTATTAACTGTGGACTTAGTGCGCTAGCGGGATGTACGAAGCGGCAACGCCGAGCCGGTGCGGTGGAGGGGGTGCCGTATCGATACGCAGATCATAGATAATCGATATGCATTAATAATATTCATCGATTCTAAGAGCGCACATTAAGATTTAACCTGCAGTTTTCCAGTGTCTTTTGTAGTTAATATGCTGATAATGGGGGAGACGGAGTGGCGCCGCGGTAACGCGCGCGCTCATGGAAGTTAAGGTCCCAGGTTCAATCCCCGCCCGGGGTTCCCACCTTTATTTCGTGCAGAGTTGGGCCATCTCTGGCTTCGTTTCGGGTGGGAATTTCCGCTAGACTAACCCACCCGGGAGAGTTCACAAAATGACCAAGCAACGACATTGCACTTGCACTTGCACTTTGCACATCCCCTCCTAATTACCCTTGGAGCAATTAAATACATGTATGTATATCGCTCCAAACCCCAAATGGTGGTAATCCGCCCCCCTAGAAATGGCCTATCGGCCAGATAACGGGGTACAACTAAATAAATAAATAAATAAATACATATGCTGATAATAAAAACCTCGTTTTGATAGTGCACTTGCACTGATTGTGCACATGGCATTATAAAATAATTTATTCCTATATTATGACACAAATATCCATTAGGGTTCATATTTGTTGCCTGTTGATAAGCATGCATAATTTAGCCGTAGGACACCTGCTTGATGTAGCCAGACACTGGAGAGTGTCCTGCTTCCATTGTCCCCATAGTAGACTACCTTTGAAGACTTATACTACAATTTTTTTTATTATTATGGCAATTATAAGGTAATAATCACAACCGAAGCAGTAGTGGTGGAGTGGATATGGTATCCGACTGCTAATCTGGAGGTCCTAGGTTCGAGTCCCGGAGGCCGGCGGTCCTGACCTTGATTTTCTGTGGTTTTCCAAGGTCGCCCCTGGAAAAATTCCGGGATCGTACCGTAAAATAGCCCACCGCCGCGCCGCTTCCTTCCTTTCCTACCCTTGCCCTGTCCATGAGGAGGTGCGGTGTCGGTTTCTGACCCGCATCTAGGGGGGTGTCTTGTAGCTTGGCCTCCTGGGGGACTGCACACGACCCCCAAATTTCGGACATCTCACTTGCACCCCCCCTCACAAATCCCTAACCTGACCCCTGCACCGCACCGGAGAGAAAAAATGCGATGAAAATTTTGTAAGAAAAAATGGTGGTAACCCAACCCCCTAAAAGGGCTCTGTTCCCTCTAATGGGGTAAAGCTAAAAAAGAGGGTAATAATCATAGTTCTGTCAGTAGGGACTCCCTTTATATTCTCTGACGATACACTTATTCCTTGTATAATGACCATTTACCTGCTTTTCCTTGGTGACAGTCAACAAACTGCAGGACAAAAATATTCGATCACAGATTTAAAATAGAAAACCTTGTTTGGCCTGAAAAATGGAAATTTATTTTCTCATAATTAACATGAATATTTATTTCTCATAATTAACATGAATATTTATTTCTCATAATTAACATGAATATTTATTTCTCATAATTAACATGATCGGTGTCTTTGCCGTTGGGCGTGTTCATACGAGTAAATATAGCAAACATCAACATTTTATTTTTCCATTCAAGAAATTCACAATTTTTTGTATGACCTGTCTTGATTTTGTTACTCGGGCCTTCCAGGTTCCATCACCAATGTTTTCCCCCAACAGCATTTGTATCCCATGTGGTCCACCACACTGGTATCTGTCAAGCAACTTGGACAGTGGAATGTCTGCTCCAGCCAACTTTGCTACCATGACTTTTGATTAGGAGGCACGGCAGTGCCCCCGCCAAGTTCTCGCCGCACTGCCGGACCACCTTTACCCGACACAACTCACGTCATTTTGACCCCCTCGAATCTTCGCACTGGTGAACATAGGTGGCTTCAGAATTTTTATTTGGGTAGATAAATATCGATTAAAAATAATGCCCCCTTACTTCCATGTTCATATCTCTTTTCATTTCCGACTTAAAAAATTCTAAAAACTCCCGAAACAGCCAAAATATGACACTCACTCACTCACTCACTCACTCACCCACTCACTCACTCACTCACTCACTCACTCACTCACTGATCATCAAAATTATACGGAACTTCCAGTGGTCCTAGGATGCTGAAATTTGGTATGCTGGTAGAGCTTGTCAGAAAACAATCAGAATAAATCTGAAAACGGCACTTTTTTGAGTCTAAATGCTTAAAAAAAATTATTTTCACGAAGTCTGCTGCTGCTTACCAGATGCGGCATTTTTACCACGGATTACTTTTTTACTATGAATTTCCAGTTATGCTGGTGCTGCTCCTGCCTTCCCCACGTTCTCATCTCCTCACNCCCCCCCCGAAATCTTGTGGATTAAAAAAATCATGTCAAGGAAATTACCAAAGAAATTACAAATTCATGATTTTTGGGGGGGAAAAGTGCTACCAATTTCATCTAATACACACCCATTCAAATCTCCCATATTCACCTAAGCTCGTGTGACCTTGAACCCGAAAATTTTCGCCTGCGGCGGACCTCCCCGCCCCCGAACTGGATTCCTGGCTACGTCACTGCCGCTAGCTATCTGACTGAAGCTGCGATTGCATTTCATACCAATACAAATATTTCATACAAATACAACTACAAATACCTAAATACCTAAATACCTAAAATACAAAATTCGAGTTCATCAACAGCCTATGTGTACAGGGAACAATTCCCAATTTGTGTGGTGTATGCAATTACCATACACAAGAGCCAAGGCCTGAGTCTCACTAATGCACTCATCGATATGGGTTTCTCTGTCTTCTTGTGCGGTCAAGCCTACGTGGCTCTTTCCAGAGTTAAAAGTATCAATGGAGTGCATCTCATCAATGCCTCCTTTACTAACATCAAGGCGCAAGAGTCAGCTATTCTGGAGTACGATAGATTGAGATCTGTTTACCGACCAGACTTATCCATACTCAAAAGGGCTAATAAGGCATCGACAGAAGTGGTTGAGGATCGCGAATGGGCTATGCGATCAGGTGTAGCAGATGTCCAATTCGCACAACCAGAACAGAAAAAAGGAAGCGTAATATGAGAAAGCAGAAGAAAATCATACCCATTCAGAGGAAAAGATAGAGTTTTACATACATTCGTATATAACCTACACATTTTGCTCTAAGTTATTCATTACCTTATTTGGAATATTTAACGGACCCGGTTGGGCGTGGAAGCAATGTTGCTTCCACGCCCAACCGTAGGGGGCTCCCCGAGCTTTCTTATATCCTACACTCCTGCCTACAAAAAGAGGTGAGATCCCACCAAAAACCTTTCAGTAAAAAAAGGCCAAGTTCTCTTGACTGCTTGGCCGTCAAAAGTGGTGAGATCTGAAATACGGCCAAGTTCAACGTCGTATTCATTTACTGGCATTCTCAACTTCTTCAACCTAAACCACTAACTTTGTTTTTCCAGGTCGACCTTAAGTTTAATCATCGAAAAATTTTAATGGAATTTCTCTTGCTGTAACTTGGCCATTGCTCATGTCCGAGGTATTGT
>JYFJ02009152.1:0-10503 GCA_000934665.2 Catajapyx aquilonaris | reverse complement strand
ACACTCCGTAGATGTGAAAGCGTTCTGTAAAGATGGGTCTCATTCTGGAAAATACATGCTGCGAGATAAGTATGTTTAAAATTATCTCATCCTTACCGAATCTACTCCATAAAGAGGAAACTGCAATATCTTGGCGTCCATGTTGTATCGTCCCTTTTGGACAAATTCAGGTATCACGACAGTCCAAATTGCAAGTCTGTTTTCGTAGTCAATCCTACAAAGAATGGTATAGAGCAGTGTTAGAAGACACTCCTTGGCCCCCTTGTAATTCAACCTTCTATACGCGTATAATCTCTACTATCACTACTACCACCACTACAGTCTCATAGTATTTAAAGAGACGCACACGGTGGTCTTACTTCAGATATGTCAATTCAAACTCCTCGAGTCCGGTAATCGTTGCTGAATGAAAGTGTCCCTGCACGTGGTTCATTCCACCTTTCTGGTCAATCGAGACAGAGTCGTAGTGGCAGTCACTGGCATCCCATCCCAATTCTTTAATACCTGCAAGAAATCCCTAATCTTCATTCACTTATATTTCTTTTATGTAATAAATCTTGGCATGTCCAGCACGTACCTTCTTGAATCAAAGGCTTTATATCGTGAATCAAGTTCACGATGCATGGCTCCAGTTCATTTCGTGGTATTCCTTTGCACCTCTCGTACGCCTCATCTGACAAATCGAGATAAACACGAGGACAATATATTCTCATTGCTTTGTTGTACGAATCCTTACTAGGAATGTTTTAAAATAACTCACCCAAAGTAATGGCTGCAGTGTAGGATGCTGTGCAAAGGAACATAACCAAGGAAGGCTTCATGTCTGTTGCACCTTCTCAAGTGGTATGGCCTGCAATATTACCTAAGAGAAAACTTGTACCCTATATGTTTCGGTTCAACTTACTGAAGGAGGAAGTTAAAGAATTTCCTCTATAATAATATTGACAATGTAGGATGACTATTATCATTAACTTAGTTTTTATGATGATCGATGATGACTGTAATTATTTTAAGGTTATGTCAACTTGGCATTGTGACATTGTCGCAGCAAATTTTCGTTGAAAGTTTCCTCGACAAACCACTAATCTGCTGCGAAAGTAAAGTGAGATGTTAAAATCTGAGTTGGTGATAATGTTGCTAAATATAATTAAAAAATAAAACCTGGCTTTCCTGACATATTATTGGCTTGGGTTGTGTAATCGGCATTTACATGCAGCCATTTCTAGAACAATACATCAATTATTACTGTATTGATTGAGAGAAAATGCTTCCTTGATGAACTCGCTTCCGGCCAAGTCGTCCAATCTAATCTTACTTAAAGCCAAGTTCACATGGTCGCCTGCGAATGAGTGAAAAGTCCCCTTAGCTGAAGCTTTTAATTCATCAAAGAGAACATCCAAGTTCATGTTGAGGAAAGCTGATGCCGCTTCTTCTGCAATATTATATATCATTTCAGATTGATGAAAATGCATCATTTAAACCAGGAATGCTTGCTTACGCATAATTGAGTTTCCATCGAAGAGGTTGTTCAGTCTCATTGCAGTTTTCCTGGAGCTGACGGTAATTTGTGTGTCCTTCTCCTGAAGATGGGGCTTACCATTTATGTCCACTACTTCCAGCTTTGATACTCCGTAGATGTGGAGACCCTCTGATGAGAATACACAGTGTGGTTCAGACACAGCGACGCTTCTGCATTTGCAGAAGTGTCGCTGTGGGTTTTCTTCGCTGAGTCATATTTGAGGAGTACTATACAAGGTGAATCCGATCTCCACCGACAGCCATGTACCAATGGCTGAATGGCATAATGGGCACCAGAGGATCAATTAATGTAGAGGAGTCATCATGTCTAGGCCTCCTCATTACGGAGATAATTGCCTTCAAACATGTAGTACAAAGTATCCTGGGAGGTATGGAAACCTTCAGCCCCGACATCGCATCACTCGTGAAAATAGCAGCTTTTCCATTTAGCTACCGGCATGTCGCATGTGTACTGCATGTCGCATGTGATCTGTGACAATTTGTGACAATCTGTGACAATCTGTGACAATCACTCTTAGGCCCAACTGCTAAATCGCAAATGATCAATTATCTCAGTAATGAGGCTGCGCAGACATAATGACTCCTCTACATGAATTGATTCCCTGGTGCCCATTATGCCATTGGTACATGGCTGTTGGTGGAGATCGGATTCACCCTGTATATTTGGGTTCATTAGTACGTACACCCATCCATACGCAGGGGCGTCGGCGACATTTATTATGTCGATTTGGACAGAAGCGAAGTTTTGAAACACTGTCTGACATGGACGTAATTTTTACGTCGGTGTAACTCTGGAAGTCTTACCTACACGATTCCAGAATGTTCCGTTTCCATAGAGAGGAAACTGCAATATGTTGGCGTCCATGTTGTATCGTCCCTTTTGGACAAATTCAGGTATCACCACAGTCCAAATTGCAAGTCTGTTTTCGTAGTCAATCCTGCAAATAATGGTAGAGCAGTGTTAGAAAAAACCTCTAAGGGAAAAGTTGAAATTACTATTACAAGGGGGCCAAGGAGTGAATTCTAATCTCCTTGGCCCCCTTGTAATAGTAATTTCAACTTTCTATTATTAGAATCTCTACTATCACTAACACCACCATCACTCTAGCCTCTTAGTATTTAAGAGACACACATGTTGGTCATACTTCAGATATGTTAAGTCAAATTCCTCCACTCCGCTAGTCGTTGCTGAATGAAAGTGTCCCTGCAAGTGGTTCATACCATCTTTCTGGTCAACAGAGAGAGAGAGAGTCGTAGTGGCAGTCATTGGCATCCCATCCCAATTCTTTAATACCTGCAAGAAATTCCTAATTTTCATTCACTTATATTTCTTTTATGTAATAAATCTAGGAATGTCTGACCCTTACCTTCTTGAATCAAAGGCTTTATATTGTGAATCAGCTTCACGATGCATGGCTCCAGTTCATTTCGTGGTATTCCTTTGCACCTCTCGTACGCCTCATCTGACAAATAGAGATAAACACGAGGATAATTTTCATTGCTTTGTTGTACGAATCCTTAGTAGGAATGATTTAAAATAACTCACCCAAAGTAATGGCTGCAGTGTAGGATACTGCATGTGTGAAAAGGAACAGAACCAAGGAAGGCTTCATGTCGGTTGCACCTTCTCAAGTGTTATGGCCTGCAATATTGCCTAAGAGAAAACTTGTACTCTATATGTTTCGATCCAAATTACTGAAGGAGGAAGTTAAAGAATTTCCTCTATAATAATATGAAAATGTGGCATGACTATTATCATTAACTTAGTTTCTTATGATTATCGATGGTGACAGTAAATGAGTACCTACTATTGTAATGATCAGACAAATAAAAGCAGGGAAAAATTATGTGCTATTAACTGGCCGTGGAAAATCTCGTCTATCTCTATCTGTCGATGGTTCAATTTCGTGCGGTTGCAAAATAGCCAGAATATTTCATAATAAAAATAGTTATCCTCTGGATAGGGTTACCCATATTGCAGTAATTAAGTGAGATAATGCAGTTATTCCATTGCACTGTTTTCATTTTTCCAGAGTTGTGGATTAATTCTACTCACTTACCAGCTGGAGGATATCAATACTGGTAGAATCAAGAGTCAGAACTCATACATGTATTTGACATGACACCACTATTTCTTTTATTCACTGTGGAATACATCAGGTGTACAATGTAACTAACTGATGGAGAACGCTTCCTTGATGAACTCGCTTCCGGCCAAGTCGTCCAATCTAATCTTACTTAAAGCCAAGTTCACATGGTTGCCTGTGAATGCGTGAAATACTCCCTTCGCTGAAGCTTTGAATTCATCAAAGAGAACATCCACGTTCATGTTGAGGAAAGCTGAGGCCGCTTCTTCTGCAATGATATCATGGTTATCTGAGATGGATATCTAAGATGGATGAATATCCATCATTTAAACCCGGAATACATGCTTACGCATAATAGAGTTTCCCTCGAAGAGGTTGTTCAGTCTCATTGCAGTTTTCCTGTAACTTACGGTAATTTCTGTGTCCTTCTCCTGAAGACGAGGATTACCATTTATGTCCACTACTTCCAACTTTGACACTCCGTAGAAGTGGAGACCCTCTGTATGAGAATACACATACAGTGTGGTTAAGAATTATTTACGAGTAGTTCACATCCGTATCTGCAGAAGTGTCGCTGTGGGTTTTCTTTGCCGCAGACTCATTTATTTGAGGATTACTGTACATTTGAGGTCATTAGTACCATCCGTAAGCATCAGGAGCGTCGGTGACATTTATTATGTCGATTGGTACAGAAGCTAAATTTTGAAACACGATCGGGCATAATCGTAATTTTTATGTCCGTGTAACTCTGGAAGTATTACCTATACGATTCCAGAACGTTCCATTTCCGTAGATGGGAAACTGCAATATGTTGGCGTCCATGTTGTATCGTCCTTTTTGGACTAATTCAGGTATCACCACAGTCCAAATTGCAAGTCTGTTTTCGTAGTCAATCCTGCAAAGAATGGTAGAGCAGTGTTAGAACACACCCCTTGGCCCCCTTGTAATAGTAATTTCAACCTACTACGGGTAGAATCTCTACTACCATACTACTAATTACTACTACTACAATACTACTAAGATACGACTACGACTACTACTACTACTACTACTACTACTACTACTACTACTACTACTACTACTACCACCACCACGACTATAGCATCTTAGTATTTAAAGAGACGCACACGTTGGACATACTTGAGGTATGTCAAGTCAAATTCTTCAAGTCCGTTAGTCGCTGCTGATTGAAAGTGTCCCTGCACGTGGTTCATCCCACCTTTCTGGTCAACAGAGACAGAGTCGTAGTGGCAGTCATTGGCATCCCATCCCAATTCTTTAATACCTGCAAGAAATCCTTAATCTTTATTCACTGTCTTATATTTCTTTGTTGTAATAAAATTTGGCATGTGCAACACGTACCTTCTTGAATCAAAGGCTTTAGATCGTGAATCAGCTTCACGATGCATGGCTCCAGTTCATTTCGTGGTATTCCTTTACACCTCTCGTACGCCTCATCTGACAAATAGAGATAAACGCGAGGATAATTTTCATTGCTTTGTTGTATACGAATCCTTAGTATGAATGTTTTAAAATAACTCACCCAAAGTAATGGCTGCAGTGTAATATACTGTGAAAAGGAACAGAACCAAGGAAGGCTTCATGTCTGTTGCACCTTCTCAAGTGTTATGGCCTGCAATTTTACCTTAAGAGAAAACTTGTACTGTATTATTATGTTTAGGTCCAAATTACTGAAGGAGGAAGTTAAAGAATTTCCTCTATAATAATATTGACAATGTCCTATTACTATTGTCATTAACTTATTTTGTTATGATGATAATTATATGGTGACTGTAATTTAAGGTTATATCAGCTTGCTATTGTGCCATGGCCACGGCATACTTTCATAGGAAGTTTTTTGACTTGACAACCACTACTCTGGTGCCAAAGTAAAGAAAGATGGTAAGGATTGTCTGCTATGGTGATAATGTTTCTGACGATTGATAATTAATTAAAAACTTGGCTTTTTAAACATATTATTAGCTTGAGTTGTGTAATCGGCATTTACATGCAGCCTTTTCTAGAACAATACATCAGTTACATCATTGATTGAGAGAAAATGCTTCCTTGATGAACTCGCTTCCTGCCAATTCATCCAGTTTAATCCGACTGTTGATATGGTTGCCTGTCAGTTGTCGAAAGGACTTGAATTCATCCAGAAGTACCTCCAAATTCATGTTCAGAAAAGCTGAAGCTGCTTCTTCTGCAATGAAAATGCCGTGCTTATTTAGATCTCTGAAATGGCCCATGTCCATGCAGGGCTTACGCATTATTGAATTTCCGTCGTACAAGTTGTTCATTCTCATTGCAGCTTTCCTGTAACTCATGGTCACTTCCGTATCCTTCTCTTGAAGATGTGGTTCGCCATTTATTTCCACCACTTCCAGCTTTATTGTCACTCCGTAGAAGTGAAAGCTCTCTGTGAAATTTGGTCTCATTCTTGCATATTCTTTCTGGGAGTTACGCTGGTGTACAATTTTATATCTGATTCTTACCCAATCGAGTCCAGAATGTTCCGTTTCCGTAAAGAGGAAACTGCAACAACTTGGCGTCCAAAACATACCGTCCCTTCTGCACAACTTCAGGTAAGTTTAGTCTAGGGGTTTCAAATATGGGGCAGATATCAATTATGTGGTATAAAGTGAAAGGCTCGTCCAAATTGCAATATTCACAGTGCTCGTCAGCGTTTAATTTCAAAGTCTGGTCTTTTATCCGGAATTGTTTTTTATGTTGATAATGGGCCTCGCTATTATCATTGTTGTAATTATGATTACGTGACATTCCATTGCATTGTGTTCAATTTTGAGATTTGTTGATTAATTCTACTCACTTAGCTAGCTGGAGGATATCAAAACTGGTAGAATCAAGAGTCAGAACTAATGTTATTTGACAGCATGCACCACTATTTATTTTATTCACTGTGGAATACATCAGGTGTACAATGTAACTAACTGATGGAGAATGCTTCCTTAATGAACTCGCTTCCGGCCAAGTCGTCCAGTTTAATCTTACTTAAAGCCAAGTTCACATTGTTGCCTGTGAATATGTGAAATGTCCCTTTAGCTGAAGCTTTTAATTCATCAAAGAGAACATCCAAGTTCATGTTGAGGAAAGCTGAGGCAGCTTCTTCTGCAATATTATATCATTTCAGATTGATGGAAATCCATCATTTAAACCAGGAATACATGCTTACGCATAATAGAGTTTCCATCGTACAGGTTGTTCAGTCTCATTGCACCTTTCCTGTAACTGAGGGTCACTTCAGTATCCTTCTCCTGAAGATGGGGCTTACCATTTATGTCCACTACTTCCAGCTTTGACACTCCGTAGATGTGGACACCCTCTGATGAGAATAAACAGTGTGGTTCAGAATTTAGTTCACATCCGTGCCTGCAGAAGTGTTGCTGTGGATTTTCTTCGCAGACTCATATTTGAATACTGTACTGTACATTTGAGTAATTAAGTTCATTTGTGCCATCCGTACGAAGGAGTGTCGTAGCCAATATTATTTTTAGTCTCTCGATTGGTACAGAAGCTAAATTTTGAAGCACTCTCTCGCATTATCGTAATTTTTATGTAGGCTACCTCTGGAGTTCTTACCCATACGATTCCAGAACGTTCCGTTTCCGTAGAGAGGAAACTGCAATAAGTTGGCGTCCATGTTGTAGCGTCCCTTTTGGACTAATTCAGGTATCACCACAGTCCAAATTGCAAGTCTGTTTTCGTAGTCAATCCTACAAAGAATGGTAGAGCAGTGTTAGAATACACTCCTTGGCCCCCTTGTACTAGCAATTTCAGCCTTCTACGCGTGGAATCTCTACTATCGCTACCACCACCACCACCACCATAGTCTCTTAATATTTAAGAGACACACATGTTGGACATACTTCAGATATGTCAATTCAAACTCCTCGAGTCCGTTAATCGTTACTGAATGAAAGTGTCCGTCCACGTGGTTCATCCCACCTTTCTTGTTAAGAGAGACAGAGTCGTAGTGGCAGTCATTGGCATCCCATCCCAATTCCTTAATACCTGCAAGAAATCCCTCATATTCATTCACTTATATTTCTTTGTTGTAATAAATCTTGGCATGTCTGACCCTTACCTTCTTGAATCAAAGGCTTTAGATCGTGAATCAGCTTCACGAGGCATGGCTCCAGTTCATTTCGTGGTATTCCTTTGCACCTCTTGTACGTCTCATCTGACAAATTGAGATAAACACGAGGATAATTTTCATTGCTTTGTATGTTGTACGAATGCTTAGTATGTATGTCTTAATAACTCACCCAAAGTAATGGCTGCAGTGTATGATACTGTGAAAAGGAACAGAACCAAGGAAGGCTTCATGTCGGTTGCACCTGCTCAAGTGTTAAGGCCTGCAATTTTACCTTAAGGGAAACCTTGTACTCTATTATATTTCGATCCAAATTACTGAAGGAGGAAGTTACAGAATTTCCTCTATAATAATTGTAGCATGACTATTATCATTAACTTAGTTTTAATGATGATCGATGGTGATGTAAATTAAGGTTATGTCACCTTGGCACTGTGACATGGTCGCAGCTCATTTTCGTTGAAAGTTTGACTTGACAACCACTAATCTGCTGCGAAAGAAAAGTGAGATGTTAATGTCTGAGTTGGTAATGATGTTGCTCAATATAATAAAAAATAAAACCTGGCTTTCCAGACATATATAATTGGCAGGAGTTGTATAATCGGCATTTACATGCAGCCATTTCTAGAACAATACGGTAGGCTATATCAGTTATATTATTGATTGAGAGAAAATGCATGCTGGGAGATGGACTGTGTCTGTTTACAATAAATTATGTCACCCTTACCGAATCTACTCCAGCAGAATGTTGTTTACCAAATTATGTGGACAACAACTACACAATTCGTAAGGTTGCAAAATAACCAGAATATTTAGTAACTAAAAATGTGTTCCTCTAGTGTTATCATTGTTGGAGCAATTGAATGACATTCCATTGCACTCTCATTATTTTTTAAGAGTTGCTGGTTAATTCTACTCATTTCGCAAGCTGGAGGATATCACAATATGATGGTAGAATCAAGGGTGAGAGAACTCTAATTATGTATTATTTCATATTACACCATTATTTATTTTCGTCTCTCTGAAATACATCAGGTGTATTCAATTTTAACTGATGGAGAACGCTTCCTTGATGAACTCGGTTCCCGCCAAGTCGTCCAATCTAATCTTACTTAAAGCCAAGTTCACATGGTCGCCTGCGAATAAGTGAAATGTCCCTTTAGCTGAAGCTTTGAATTCATCAATGAGAACATCCAAGTTCATGTTGAGGAAAGCTGAGGCCGCTTCTTCTGCAATTATATCGTGGTTATCTCAGATGGATTAAAATGCAACATTTAAACCAGGAATACATGCTTACGCATAAGAGAGTTTCCATCGAACAGGTTGTTCAGTCTCATTGCACCTTTCCTGTAACTGAGGGTCACTTCAGTATCCTTCTCCTGAAGACGAGGCTTACCATTTATGTCCACTACTTCGAGTTTTGACACTCCGTAGATGTGGAGACCCTCTGATGAGAATAAACAGTGTGGTTCATAATTTAGTTCATATCCGTACCTGCAGAAGTGTTGCTGTGGGTTTTCTTCGCAGACTCATATTTGAGGAGTACTGTACTGTATATTTGAATAATTGAGTTCATTAGTACCATCCGTACGAAGGAGCGTCGTCGACATTATTATATTATTTTATTCTCTGGATTGGTACAGAAGCCAAATTTTGAAACACTGTCTTTCATGATGGTAATTTTTATGTCCTTATAACTCTGGAGTTTTTACCCATACGATTCCAGAACGTTCCGTTTCCGTAGATAGGGAACTGCAATATGTTGGCGTCCATGTTGTTCCCTTTTGGACAAATTCAGGTATGACGACAGTCCAAATTACAAGTCTCTTTTTGTAGTCAATCCTACAAAGAATGGTAGAGTGGTATTAGAACTCATTCCTTCGGTCGCCTTCTAGTAGTAATTTCAACCTACTACAGGTAGAATATCTACTACTACTACTACTACTACTACTACTACTACTACTACTACTACTACGACGACGACGACCACGACCACGACCACCGCCACCGCCACCACCACAGCTACTCTAGTCTCTTAGTATTTAAGAGACACACATGTTGGTCATACTTCTGATATGTTAAGTCAAATTCCTCCACTCCGCTAGTCGTTGCTGAATGAAAGTGTCCCTGCAAGTGGTTCATACAAGGGGGTAATCACTCGACTGAAAAGTGTACACCGGAGTACCAAATTCAAGGAGTACCAAGGAGTACCAAGGAGTACCAAGGAGTACCGAGGAGTACCGAGGAGTACCAAAGAGTACCAAGGAGTACCGAGGAGTACCAAGGAGTACCAAAGGAGTACCGAAGAGTACCACTGCAGGTGTACACCGGAGTACCGAAGTGATTACCCCCTTGGGTTCATACCATCTTTCTGGTCAACAGAGAGAGAGTCGTAGTGGCAGTCATTAGCATCCCATCCCAATTCTTTAATACCTGCAAGAAATTCCTAATCTTCATTCACTTATATTTCTTTTATGTAATAAATCTTGGCATGTCTGACCCTTACCTTCTTGAATCAAAGGCTTTAGATCGTGAATCAGCTTTACGATGCATAGCTCCAGGTCATTTCGTGGTATTCCTTTGCATCTCTTGTACGCCTTATCTGACAAATAAGGACATACTAGATACTAGTAATATTATGCGAATTATTCACTTCTCATACTTGCGTGATATTTCAATGTTTAGTATGAATGGTTTAAAGTATCTCACCAAGAGTGATAGCTGAAGTGTAGGACATTGCGAAAACCAGCATAACTAAGGAGG